>CM035412.1:149907178-149922178 GCA_020310875.1 Ceratopteris richardii
TTTGAATTCAAACTTGAAGTTTCAACTCAACTCTATAAAAGATGCAAGTCAAAAGCCGCGGGTAGCTCAGCTCATTCTAGCTCACCTCCCGAGACATCTATCATTTGTATCTGAGTGTGTATGAGTGCTACATTGAAGCCCATACCTCATTACCTCATCTAGCTATGGTTATCATTCTAATGAGATTGTACAATTATGTCAATTAATAGATATATTCAGATTTATCAATTCTGTGTTCTCTGAGTGTATAACTTCAAATCTGCCAACTTCAAAGAGGCATATCTCAGTGCCTACTTCACCACATCGAGTGATTCAAAGCTTTTTGGATCCAGCTCAAAGCATACTACAAGCATACAAAGTTTGAGGCAACTTGGTTCAACCAATCTCAAGAAATCGCCGTCGAAGTGGACATTGGTATTTGTCTGCATACTTCCTAAAAAGTCGGGGGTGTCCATAAATTTGCTAAAGTTATTTCTCCTAGTATAGTTTATCATTTTGAATGATTCCACTTGCAATTGGTAGCTTACTAAGCTAATAGAATACCTCTAGAAGGAATTTTGCCAATTGTAAGTGTACTGGTCATACTGAGTGAAAGACTGAGCAGGTATCAACTCCAAAATAGAAAGTTTTCTAGCTTTGTGATTCACAAACTCATCTGTTTTGGTCAAGTCATTACTCAAACATTTTCCAAAGTACATATAGCATTTCTTGGTACCATTTGGAAGCTAAGGGTGTCTACTAATCATATCTGGAGTCACTGAGGGCTGGTGCAAAGCAGGATTAGCAGCACCTACTCAATCTTCTGAAGGATCCATCCATCTTTCCCAACAGTGGTATCAGAGCAAACAAGGTAACATGGGAGATGGTTTTCCTTCATTCATTGATAAGTTAGATAGGAACAATTATCAAGCTTGATCTCTGAGGATGAAGACCTATCTACAAGGAAGAAGTCTATTTGGATTCATCTCAGGAGATGAGGAATTGCCCTCATTCAAAGCAAGGGGTCTACCCACCAAGGAAGAACAAGAAAGGCTTAATACATGGTGTGCAAAAGATGCATTGGCAAGGTCTTATCTTCTTAACTCTATATCTGATTTCCTTTTACCTCACATCAGGAATTGTAAGACTTCCCAAGAAACTTGGGAAACCTTGTCATCATACTTTTCATCTAATACAAGGGCCAGGAAGAATCAATTGTGGATTGAATTCACAACCCTTAGGAAGCAACCAAAACAATCAATCTCAGAATTTGTGACCAAAATCAAGGATGTGGCAGACCAATTAGCAAGTATAGGAGAGGAGATTGAAGAGGAACAAATAGTAAGGCAAGTAACCAATGGACTAAAGGCAGATGATAAGTGGGAAAGCTTCACCACTGCAATGGATCTCTACATGGACATACATACCCCAGATCTCACAACTCTGATGGGCCAACTATTCACACATGAAGCAAAGTTCACAAAGGTTGGAGATACATCTAAAGGTAACACTCCTTCTGCCCTATATACTGATAAAAAGATTAAAGACAAAGGTAAAGGTAAAAAGCAAGAAGATGAAGGTTCTACCTCTCAAGCCAACTATGCAGGGAGAGGTAGATATTCAAGAGGCAGGGGTAGAGGAGGTAAGCAAGGTAGGGGGAGACTCTACAATTCATCACCATGCAACATTTGTGGACTATCTAACCACACCACAGATGAGTGCTACAGAAATTACAAAAATCAGAGAGGAAGAGGCTATCAAAGAGGTGGATACTCTCAAGGCAGAGGAAGGTTCAACCAACATCAAGGCTACAATGGCTACAACAATAACTACAACAACAATCACAACAACAACCATAATGGTAACTACTAAGGAGGATTCAGAAATAGGAAAGACTACAACAACTACAGAGAGGAGCAAGATGACTCCCTATTGATCATGAATATGACTTCCAAGTCAGGTATGAATGATGATCATCTGTTTTATATTGATTCAGGGTGTTCTAATCATGTAGCTGGCAATGTGGCACTACTCTCTGATCTTGAGGAACCAAAGGGCAAACATCAAGTACAGACACGAGATGATACTAAGCATTCTGTAGTAAAGATTGGAAATGTAAAAACTTGTGATGGTAACCAGAACCTATTGAGCAAGGTACTTTATGTACCAACCATTACCAAAAACTTAATGAGTGTTGGTCAGATTGTGGAGAAAGGTTTGCAGGTCAGATTCAATCAACATGGAGCATATGTGGAGGACCCAAGACATGGATTCAAGAGGATAGCCAAGGGAGAAAAATCAGGTAGATTATTTACTTTTGAGCTAGAAGACACCAAAGACATTGCTTTATACAATTACAAGGATCAAACACTTTCAGAATTAGAAATATGGCACAAAAGTTTAGGTCACATAGGTGAAAGGACCTTGAAGCAAATGAGCAGGGATCAATGTGTGCTTGGGATACCTAATGTATCCAAGCAACACATGATTTACAAATGTGGTGCTTGTCAGTTTGGTAAGTCTCACAGATTGCCCTACTCAAGGAAAGGTTTTATGCATGAAGACTACCTAGACTTGGTGCACACAGATGTTTGGGGACCTAGCTAGGATCCCTCCATTTCAGGATCAAGGTACTATGTGTCTTTCATTGATGATTATAGCAGATGGACTGTGTTATAATTTATGAAACACAAGGATGAAGTGTTTAATTGTTTCAAAAGATATCTTGCACTAGTTGAAAATCAAACAGGAAGGAACTTGAAGAAGCTAAGGTCAGATGGAGGAGGTGAATACTTCTCAAATGAGTTTGAGGACTTCTTGCAGGAAAGAGGCATCAAAAGGGAGATAACCACAAGGTACTCACCTGAACAAAATTGGGTAGCTGAAAGAAGGAATAGGCTTATTGTTGAAACAGCTAGGTCCATGCTTAATGAAAAGAAGTTGCCAAATTATCTTTGGGCAGAGAGTGTATCTACTGCCACCTATCTCATAAACAGGTTGCCATCAAAATCACTTGATGGAATGACACCTTATGAAGCTTGGCATGGTAAGAGACCATCATTGGATCATTGCAAAATCTTTGGTTGCTTAGAATATGTGCATATTCCCTCACAGGTAAGGGGAAAGCTAGACCGTAAAGCAGAAAAATGTATTTTCATTGGTTATGACTTGAATAAAAAAGGGTACAGATTCTACAACCCAACCAATAAAGGGTTCAAGGTAAGCAGAGATGTCATCTTTGATGAGAATGACTCATGGTATGAGAATGAATGCAGGAAGGTTAGTCTACCCTATGATTTGGAAGAGGAGTTTCCAAAACTCTCAAGTGAGGAACCAATCCAGAAGGAAGACTCAAGTTCAGAAGATGATGACACAATCAATCTTGAAGAATTCAAGGCATGGAAGTCAAGAGGCAAGATGAAGATGAAGAAGCTTGAGGATATACCAGAATCTTCAACTCAAGCAATAAGGAGATCTCAGAGAGAAAGTAAGAAGCCTATCAGATATGGGTATGATACATCTCTTGTTCCTAAGCATTCAATTTATCTTGCAAAGGACTTTCTAAGTGAAGAACCAGGTTCATATGAAGAGGCAATCACCAAACCAGAATGGAAAGGAGCTATGGATGAAGAAATAGAAGCTCTCAAGGAGAGTGACACATGGGACTTGGTACCCAAGAAGGACTCTATGAAGGTGATAGGATCCAGATGGATCTACAAACTAAAAAGGAACTCTGATGGTACAATCAACAGGTACAAAGCTAGGTTGGTAGCCAAGGGTTTTGCACAAACCCAAGGCATTGATTTTGAGGAGACATTCTCTCCTATGGCTAAGATGCCAACAATCAGATTATTGGTGAGTGTAGCTGCATCCAAAAATTGGAACATGTACCAATTAGATGTCAAGAATGCTTTCTTGAATGGATGGATATCTGAAGAAGTCTACATGTCACAACCACCTAGATATGAAGACCCTAAGAAGGTAAATTATGTTTGTAAATTGAAGAAGGCTCTATATGGATTGAAGTAGGCACCTAGGGCATGGAACTACAGGCTTACAACATACCTCCAAGACCAAGGGTTTACTATGAGCAAGGCAGACACTTCATTGTTTATCAAAAGGAGCAATTCAGAGGTAATCTATCTCTGTGTTTATGTTGATGACATCATCATTACAGGTAATGATGTCCAAGGAATCAGAAGCATCGAAATTTAGATGATGAAGGAGTTCAAGATCAATGATCTTGGATTATTGAAGTACTTTCTAGGACTTGAATTGGTTTATACTAATTCAGGTATATATATCACTCAGAAAAAGTATGTACAAGACATGTTGAAGAAGTTTAACCTGCAGGATGCTAAAGTTTCAAGTACTCCAATGGAGGTCAACCTAAAGCTAAGTGCTCATGAAGGGGATGAAGTCCAAGACATTACAGGATATCAAAGTATGGTAGGTAGTTTGAATTATGCTACCTTGACCAGAATTGACATAGCATATGGAGTTAGTGTGCTAAGTCAATTCATGCACAAACCAAGGGTACCTCACCTTGAGGCTGCAAAGAAGATCTTGAAGTATCTAAAGGGAACTCAGAACCATGGTTTGTACTTTCCTTATACATCAGATATTGACATTAAAGTGTATTCAGATGCAGATTGGGCAGGATGCAAGGGTGATAGGAGGAGCACATCAGGATACTTATCTTTTGTAGGTGATAAACCTATTTCTTGGTCAGCCAAGAAACAACCAACAGTGGCATTGTCATCCACTGAAGCAGACTATAGAGGGCTAGCCAATGCCACTGAAGAAGCTATTTGGTTAAAGCTTTTGTATACAGAGCTAGGCCTATACACTAGGCCCCCAATTATCTTTGGAGACAACACAAGCTCTCTTCACCTTGCAGCTAATCCAATATATCATGCTAGAACAAAACACATAGAGGTTCATTACCACTATGTGAGAGAGAAGTTGCTAAGGAAGGACATTCAGTTGACCTATGTGTCTACTAATATGCAATGTGCAGATTTACTCACTAAAGCTTTGGATGGAAACAAATTATGCAGATTCAAATCCATGATTGGATTGCAGGATGTGATTGAAGATTGAAGATGAAGACTTAAGCCAAAGTGTTTGGCTTGAGGGGGAGCTGTTGGTGCAATTCAAGCCTTCACAATTTGGCTTGGATTACTTCATGAAGACACCACTTGAAGGAAGGACCATAGGAACTTATGCTTATAAGTTCTTACCATTTTACTCCTTGTAAAAGTCTAAAAGACTTGGCATCTCTTATGTACACACCTACTTGATTAGAGTCGTGGAAAAAATTGTTGGCTGATTGAGAGAATATCTCATTACCTTTTTAGGTGAAAGATTCTAGGAGTTTGAATTTGAATTCAAACTTGAAGTTTCAACTCAACTCTATAAAAGATGCAAGTCAAAAGTCGTGGGTAGCTCAGCTCATTCTAGCTCACCTCCCGAGACATCTATCATTTGTATCTGAGTGTGTATGAGTGCTACATTGAAGCCCATACCTCATTACCTCATCTAGCTATGGTTATCATGCTAATGAGATTGTAAAATTATGTCAATTAATAGATATATTCACATTTATCAACTCCGTGTTCTCTGAGTGTATAACTTCAAATCTGCCAACTTCAAAGAGGCATATCTCAGTGCCTACTTCACCAAATTGAGTGATTCAAAGCTTGGTGGATCCAGCTCAAAGCATACTACAAGCATACAAAGTTTGAAGCACCTTGGTTCAACCAATCTCAAGAAATCGCCGTCGAAGTGCACACTGGTATTTGTCTGCACACTTCCTAAAAAGTCGGGGGTGTCCATAAATTTGCTAAAGTTATTTCTCCTAGTATAGTTTATCATTTTGAATGATTCCACTTGAAAATGGTAGCTTACTAAGCTAATAGAATACCTCTAGAAGTAATTTTGCCAATTGTAAGTGTACTGGTCATACTGAGTGAAAGACTGAGCAGGTATCAACTCCAAAATAGAAAGTTTTCTAGCTTTGTGATTCACAAACTCATCTGTTTTGGTCAAGTCATTACTCAAACCTTTTCCAAAGTACATATAGCATTTCTTGGTATTTGGAAGCTAAGGGTGTCTACTAATCATATCTGGAGTCACTGAGGGCTGGTGCAAAGCAGGATTAGCAGCACCTACTCAATCTTCTAAAGGATCCATCCATCTTTCCCAACAGTGGTATTAGAGCAAACAAGGTAACATGGGAGATGGTTTTCCTTCATTCATTGATAAATTGGACAGGAACAATTATCAAGCTTGGTCTCTGAGGATGAAGACCTATCTACAAGGAAGAAGTCTATTTGGATTCATCTCAGGAGATGAGGAATTGCCCTCATTCAAAGCAAGGGGTCTACCCACCAAGGAAGAACAAGAAAGGCTTAATACATGGTGTGCAAAAGATGCATTGGCAAGGTCTTATCTTCTTAACTCTATATCCGATTTCCTTTTACCTCACATCAGGAATTTTAAGACTTCCCAAGAAACTTGGGAAACCTTGTCATCATACTTTTCATCTAATACAAGGGCTAGGAAGAATCAATTGTGGATTGAATTCACAACCCTTAGGAAGCAACCAAAACAATCAGTCTTAGAATTTGTGACCAAGATCAAGGATGTGGCAGACCAATTAGCAAGTATAGGAGAGGAGATTGAAGAGGAACAAATAGTAAGGCAAGTAACCAATGGACTAAAGGCAGATGATAAGTGGGAAAGCTTCACCACTGCAATGGATCTCTACATGGACATACATACCCCAGATCTCACAACTCTGATGGGCCAACTATTCACACATGAAGCAAAGTTCACAAAGGTTGGAGATACATCTAAAGGTAACACTCCTTCTGCCCTATATACTGATAAAAAGATTAAAGACAAAGGTAAAGGTAAAAAGCAAGAAGATGAAGGTTCTACCTCCCAAGCCAACTATGCAGGGAGAGGTAGATCTTCAAGAGGCAGGGGCAGAGGAGGTAAGCAAGGTAGGGGGAGACTCTACAATTCACCACCATGCAACATTTGTGGACTGTCTAACCACACCACAGATGAGTGCTACAAAAACTACAAAAATCAGAGAGGAAGAGGCTATCAAAGAGGTGGATACTCTCAAGGCAGAGGAAGGTTCAACTAACATCAAGGCTACAATGGCTACAACAATAACTACAACAACAATCACAACAACAACCATAATGGTAACTACCAAGGAGGATTCAGAAATAGGAAAGACTACAACAACTACACAGAGGAGCAAGATGACTCCCTATTGATCATGAATATGACTTCCAAGTCAGGTATCAATGATGATCATCTGTTTTATATTGATTCAGGGTGTTCTAATCATGTAGCTGGCAATGTGGCACTACTCTCTGATCTTGAGGAACCAAAGGGCAAACGTCAAGTACAGACAGGAGATGATACTAAGCATTCTGTAGTAAAGATTGGAAATGTAAAAACTTGTGATGGTAACCAGAACCTATTGAGCAGGGTACTTTATGTACCAACCAATACCAAAAACTTAATGAGTGTTGGTCAGATTGTGGAGAAAGGTTTGCAGGTCAGATTCAATCAACATGGAGCATATGTGGAGGACCCAAGACATGGATTCAAGAGGATAGCCAAGGGAGAAAAATCAGGTAGATTATTTACTTTTGAGCTAGAAGACACCAAAAACATTGCTTTATACAATTACAAGGATCAAACACTTTCAGAATTAGAAATATGGCACAAAAGGTTAGGTCACATAGGTGAAAGGACCTTGAAGCAAATGAGCAGGGATCAATGTGTGCTTGGGATACCTAATGTATCCAAGCAACACATGATTTACAAATGTGGTGCTTGTTAGTTTGGGAAGTCTCACAGATTGCCCAACTCAAGGAAAGGTTTTATGCATGAAGACTACCTAGACTTGGTGCACACAGATGTTTGGGGACCTAGCAAGGATCCCTCCATTTCATGATCAAGGTACTATGTGTCTTTCATTGATGATTATAGCAGATGGACTGTGTTATACTTTATGAAACACAAGGATGAAGTGTTTAGTTGTTTCAAAAGATATGTTGCACTAGTTGAAAATCAAACAGGAAGGAACTTGAAGAAGCTAAGGTTAGATGGAGGAGGTGAATACTTCTCAAATGAGTTTGAGGACTTCTTGCAGGAAAGAGGCATCAAAAGGGAGATAACCACAAGGTACTCACCTGAACAAAATGGGGTAGCTGAAAGAAGGAATAGGCTTATTGTTGAAACAGCGAGGTCCATGCTTAATGAAAAGAAGTTGCCAAATTATCTTTGGGCAGAGAGTGTATCTACTGCCACCTATCTCATAAACAGGTTGCCATCAAAATCACTTGATGGAATGACACCTTATGAAGCTTGGCATGGTAAGAGACCATCATTGGATCATTGCAAACTCTTTGGTTGTGTAGCATATGTGCATATTCCCTCACAGGTAAGGGGAAAACTAGACCCTAAAGCAGAAAAATGTATTTTCATTGGTTATGACTTGAATAAAAACGGGTACAGATTCTACAACCCAACCAATAAAGGGTTCAAGGTAAGCAGAGATGTCATCTTTGATGAGAATGAATCATGGTATGAGAATGAATGCAGGAAGGTTAGTCTACCCTGTGATTTGGAAGAGGAGTTTCCAAAACTCTCAAGTGAGGAACCAATCCAGAAGGAAGACTCAAGTTCAGAAGATGATGACACAATCAATCTTGAAAAATTCAAGGCATGGAAGTCCAGAGGCAAGATGAAGATGAAGAAGCTTGAGGATATACCAGAATCTTCAACTCAAGCAATAAGGGGATCTCAGAGAGAAAGTAAGAAGCCTATCAGATATGGGTATGATACATCTCTTGTTACTAAGCATTCAATTTATCTTGCAAAGGACTTGCTAAGTGAAGAACCAGGTTCATATGAAGAGGCAATCACCAAACCAGAATGGAAAGGAGCTATGGATGAAGAAATAGAAGCTCTCAAGGAGAGTGACACATGGGACTTGGTACCTAAGAAGGACTGTATGAAGGTGATAGGATCCAGATGGATCTACAAACTAAAAAGGAACTTTGATGGTACAATCAACAGGTACAAAGCTAGGTTGGTAGCCAAGGGTTTTGCACAAATCAAGGCATTGATTTTGAGGAGACATTCTCTCCTGTGGCTAAGATGCCAACAATCAGATGATTGGTGAGTGTAGCTGCATCCAAAAATAAGAACATGTACCAATTAGATGTCAAGAATGCTTTCTTGAATGGATGGATATCTCAAGAAGTCTACACCACCTGGCTATGAAGACCCTAAGAAGGTAAATTATGTTTGTAAATTGAAGAAGGCTCTATATGGATTGAAGCAGGCACCTAGGGCATGGAACTACAGGCTTACAACATACCTCCAAGACCAAGGGTTTACTATGAGCAAGGCAGATACTTCATTGTTTATCAAAAGGAGCAATTCAGAGGTAATCTATCTCTGTGTTTATGTTGATGACATCATCATTACAGGTAATGATGTCCAAGGAATCAGAAGCATCAAAAATTAGATGATGAAGGAGTTCAAGATCAATGATCTTGGATTATTGAAGTACTTTCTAGGACTTGAATTGGTTTATACTAATTCAGGTATATATATCACTCAGAAAAAGTATGTACAAGACATGTTGAAGAAGTTTAACCTGCAGGATGATAAAGTCTCAAGTACTCCAATGGAGGTCAACCTAAAGCTAAGTGCTCATGAAGGGGATGAAGTCCAAGACATTACAAGATATCAAAGTATGGTAGGTAGTTTGAATTATGCTACCTTGACCAGAATTGACATAGCATATGGAGTTAGTGTGCTAAGTCAATTCATGCACAAACCAAGGGTACCTCACCTTGAGGCTGCAAAGAAGATCTTGAAGTATCTAAAGGGAACTCAAAACCATGGTTTGTACTTTCCTTATACATCAGATATTGACATTTAAGTGTATTCAGATGCAGATTGGGCAGGATGCAAGGATGATAGGAGGATCACATCAGGATACTTATCTTTTGCAGGTGATAAACCTATTTCTTGGTCAGCCAAGAAACAACCAACAGTGGCATTGTCATCCACTGAAGCAGACTATAGAGGGCTAGCCAATGCCACTCAAGAAGCTATTTGGTTAAAGCTTTTGTATACAGAGCTAGGCCTATACACTAGGCCCCCAATTATCTTTGGAGACAACACAAGATCTCTTCACCTTGCAGCTAATCCAATATATCATGCTAGAACAAAACACATAGAGGTTCATTACCACTATGTGAGAGAGAAGTTGCTAAGCAAGGACATTCAGCTGACCTATGTGTCTACTAATATGCAATGTGCAGATTTACTCACTAAAGCTTTGGATGGAAACAAATTATGCAGATTCAAATCCATGATTGGATTGTAGGATGTGATTGAAGATTGAAGATGAAGACTTAAGCCAAAGTGTTTGGCTTGAGGGGGAGTTGTTGGTGCAATTCAAGCCTTCACAATTTGTCTTGGAGTACTTCATTAAGACACCACTTGAAGGAAGGACCATAGGAACTTATGCTTATAAGTTCTTACCATTTTACTCCTTGTAAAAGTCTAAAAGACTTGGCATCTCTTATGTACACACCTACTTGATTAGAGTCGTGGAAAAGATTGTTGGCTGATTGAGAGAATATCTCATTACCTTTTTAGGTGAAAGATTCTAGGAGTTTGAATTTGAATTCAAACTTGAAGTTTCAACTCAACTCTATAAAAGATGCAAGTCAAAAGTCGTGGGTAGCTCAGCTCATTCTAGCTCACCTCCCGAGGCATCTATCATTTGTATCTGAGTGTGTATGAGTGCTACATTGAAGCCCATACCTCATTACCTCATCTTGATATGGTTATCATGCTAATGAGATTGTACAATTATGTCAATTAATAGATACATTCACATTTATCAACTCTGTGTTCTCTGAGTGTATAACTTCAAATCTTCCAACTTCAAAGAGGCATATCTCAGTGCCTACTTCACCAAATCGAGTGATTCAAAGATTGGTGGATCCAGATCAAAGCATACTACAAGCATACAAAGTTTGAAGCAACTTGGTTCAACCAATCTCAAGAAATCGTCGTCGAAGTGCACACTGGTATTTGTCTGCATACTTCCTAAAAAGTCGGGGGTGTCCATAAATTTGCTAAAGTTATTTCTCCTAGTATAGTTTATCATTTTGAATGATTCCACTTGCAAGTGGTAGCTTACTAAGCTAACAGAATACCTCTAGAAGGAATTTTGCCAATTGTAAGTGTACTGGTCATACTGAGTGAAAGACTGAGCAGGTATCAACTCCAAAATAGAAAGTTTTCTAGCTTTGTGATTCACAAACTCATCTGTTTTGGTCAAGTCATTACTCAAACCTTTTCCGAAGTACATATAGCATTTCTTGGTATCATTTGGAAGCTAAGGGTGTCTACTAATCATATATGGAGTCTTTGAGGGCTGGTGCAAAGCAGAATTAGCAGCACCTACTCAATCTTCTGAAGGATCCATCCATCTTTCCCAACATGAGCTTCCTAAATCCACCAAAATATCAGTCAAGTACTTTGGAACATGTATCCCAAAAGTTTAAGTCAAGACAGACTAGTTGCAAAATGACTAGCTCCCAAAACTTGCTATTTTTGGACATACACGTGCTAGAAAAAATGAACAGTGCTCTCAACCTGGTAAGAATTTTAAAAATTCCTTTTGGGCATAGCAAATAGACTTAGCAAACTTCCCAATACAAGTTAAAACACTTCAAATGATGGACTGAGCACTGAGAACAAGTTTCATCAATTTCTGGAACATGCCCACAATTCTCGAGGCTCTGCAGAGATAGACCAGTGAGCAATAAATTGTAGATATCTTCAAAACTATTAATACAATGACCTTGAAAATTTATAGGTAGAAAGTAGACAATATGAGATATCCAAGGCAAGTCAAATCACGGAAAACGGATGAGTAGAACTCGAGATATGACCTTCTGAAGGTATTGCTCTGAGTGAGTATAGCAGAGAACAAAACAGAGAAGTAGATGATGATAAATGTATAGATTCACATATGATTACAACCACATTGGCAATGAATCTTTGCACAATGGGAGTAGAATGATAGAGCTATGGATTAAGCTCTTCAATCTCTACAAAATGACATGAAGTGGTCACGTACAAGGCTTGCTAATCGCCTCTTCCTTCTTGCTCCTTTTATAGCTATTCTCGGAGGGAGTTTTGAATTCGAATTCGAATGGCTCCACCTAAAAGTGATCCCCAAAGTTAGGAGATATTCCCTCAGCTCAAAAAGTCGTGGGTTTTGGTAGTTAGAGCCACAAAATTGCTTTTACATCATGCATGAGGTAAGCCATCCTTTTCCTTTTTCTTTTTTCAACTACAAGAGATAAAAATGAACTCTTTTACAAGAGGTGTTCAGATGACTACTCATGTGACTTACAAATGAGGATGATATCAAATATATCAAGCATGTAGGCTTGGGTAAAATGCACCAACATCTATCTATCTATCTATCTATCTATCTATCTATCTATCTATCTATCTATCTATCTATCTATCTATCTATCTATTTATCTATCTATCTATCTATCTATTTATCTATCTATCTATCTATCTATCTATCTATCTATCTATCTATCTATCTATCTATCTATCTATCTATCTATCTATCAATCTATCTCTCTCTGAGGAGAGAGATAGAGGAGGAGCGTATGCGACAAGCTTGCAAGCTCAATGTTCAAGTCTCTAGCCTCACAGAGACAGACGGATCACTAGAGCAGGATGGGCGTCGCTTGTGCACACCGCTTGTATACCGTGAGGATGAGCCTCCCCCTTTCACTAGAGCCTGGAGAGCAGGACGGGACACCACACGGAGTAGAGCACTTATCATTCAGTTCTCAGATGAGGCCCGAAGGATAGACTTCGTCAGATGACGGGTGATACTACGCACTATACCGGGCACCCCCATCTATTTGGATAATGACATCACAATGGTGCAGGTAGAGCACAGATGTGCATGCATGCTGCGTGTCCTTGAGGCCCGACATGAGGGACATCGTGCCCTATATAGAGATGGTTGTGTCATCATTGATGGACAACCCATTGACTAGGGATTTGTGGCCTATGAGACAGCACAGCAGGAGGTGCAGATTGCAGTCTGGAATTGCAATGGATCTTTGTGGACACATCCAGGGCGCCTCAAGGAGGTGATGGAGGGCAGAGATGATCTTCTTGACAGAGACACATGAGAGCCGAGGGAGGAGCCTACCGAGGATTGAGGGCTATATGTGGGAGTCATCTCACTTCCGACAGATGAGACAATACACCACATGAGGAGGAGTAGCCGTGCTCTACAGACAGTCACTACAGCACAGGGTATAGGTGGTAGCCAAAGACCTAGAGGCATGTTTCTTGTGGATACGCCTCCAGCTATCAGAGGTGAGAACAGTGTATCTCGTCATCTGCTATATTGCACCCATCGGCTTGTGCTTCACACATTCCCTCAAGCAGCCCTCATGAGGGGAGGGACCAGACACCACATCGCCATATGACTGCCTCAGTGACACGATTATGGAGTATAGCAGGATGGGCAAAGTCTTCCTTGTAGGAGACTTCAATGTCCGCACTCAAAGCCACCAATGTGATACCTACGACTTTGACGACCCTGAGATGCTTCGTACCATAGAGGATATGTCTACACTTAGAGCCTCAGCCGACCTAGCCACACCCACCTCATACGGCCGACACCTACTCCAAATGGGAGCAGCATACCATCTCATTATATATAATGGGATGGTGACCTGGCCCACCTTAGGTGGTCTCACCTGCATTCCACCCACGACACCACAGGGGGGCAGTGTGGTATCCTATGTTATTGGACACCCGGAGGCGACACATCTCATCACCTCATTCACTATCCCACCCATACCGATTGGAGCTGATCATGCATATCTTGCCCTATCCATACGTAGCTCACCATGCATATCCCACCCCGTCACCATACAGCCACATGCCCATACCACCATTCACTTGAGACATGAGCTAGCATATATCTGTAGCTCTCATGTTCGAGAGCACATCTACTCCCTTGATCCTTCTGCCTCATTGGACACCCTCACCGCCCACTTCTCCTCAATCCTCCACACATCCACTACCCTCAGCTTCCCATACACCACCCACAACATCGCACATTCGACACAGCTGGGGCATACACCCTAGAATAGATGGTACGATGAGGAGTGTAGGCGACTATACCAACATCTCAGAGCACAGAGTATCTTGGGATCCATCACAAGGAGGGAGGCACGACGACAGATGGGAGCTCTCACACGCCGGAAGCGGCAAGCTTTCGAGGAGCAATAGGAGGCAGAGTTGTTCGACCTTCTCATGAGTAGGGATTGTGCCACCGCGTGGAGGGCCCTATGTGAGCCACGCCCACCTACACCCATAACAAATCCTCAGACTTGGCACACCTACGCCCAGAGGTTATACGACGTCCCAAGACAACCACCATTGCCGATCCCTCCCACACCGTGTCCTATGATATCCACCCTATTCACGGCAAGTGTGGTACGATAGGCCATCCATAGGCTACAACATGGCCGTTCAGCAGACCACACGGGGCTACAGGGCGAGCACTTTTATGCAGCAGATGTAGTTTTCCACCTGATGGTCCATCTCTTGAATTGTGCTTTGGTTGAGGGATTACCTGACTCCTAGACTATGCATACCATTACGCCTATCCATAAGTCCGACAATATGATGGACCCAGGGAACTATAGGACTATTATGATAGGCCGTATCCTCGCCCAAATCTATGGGGCAGTACTAGAGGTAGAGGTCACTACACACGCTTTGTTGCTCGATTGAGAGCGTGAAGGCGAGGAAGTAGAGACTATACTGTTGCTTTGTGGATTTCTGGAAATCCTTCGACATGGTCCCTCGAGAAAGACTACTACGATGGCTCTAGGAGTTACA
>CM035412.1:149929678-149932178 GCA_020310875.1 Ceratopteris richardii
GTAATCAATCTTCAGCTTTATACACCGATAAAAGCAAGTCCAAAGATAACAAAGGAAAGGCAAAGAAAGTGGATGATGAAGCAGGTACATATCAAGCTAACTATGCAGGTAGAGGAAGACATGGCAGAGGTAGAGGAAGAGGAGGTAGACAAGGCAGGGGGAGATCCCAAGACTCCAACTCATGTTCTATTTGTGGATTAACTAATCATACAACTAAAAATTGCTTTAGGAATTCCAGGAATCAAAGAGGCAGAGGATACAATAGAGGAAGTTATGGCTACTCAAGAGGAAGGTTCAACAACTACCATGGCAACTACAACAACTACAATCATTCAAACTATCAAGGAGGCTACAAAGGAAGGAGAGACTACAATAACTACACAGAAGACTCAAACAAAGAGGATTCATTATTGATCATGAACATGGCTATGCCACAAGGTAAATCTGATGAGCATGTTTTCTACATAGAGTCAGGTTGTTCAAATCATGTGGCAGGAAATGTGGCACTCCTATCAGATTTAGAAAATCCAAGGAATAAGCATGAGGTACTAACAGGAGATGATACAAAACATCTTGTGGAGAAAATAGGCAATGTCAAAGCACCTGATGGAAACATCAACCTACTCAGTAAGGTACTCTATGTCCCTACCATTACAAAGAATTTGATAAGTGTTGGGCAGATAGTAGAGAAAGGGTTGCAAGTCAGGTTCACAAAAGTAGGAGCATTTGTTGAAGATCCAAGTCAAGGATTCAGAAGAATTGCAAAAGGTGAAAAGGCAGGTAGATTGTTCACATTTGAATTACAGGACACTAGAAACATTGCTCTCTTTAATTATGGTAGTCAGACACTCACAGAATTGGAAGTATGGCACAAAAGGTTAGCACATATTGGTGAAAGGTCATTAAAGCAAATCTGCAGGGACCAAAGTGTACTTGGACTTCCTAATTTGTCAAAACAACATATGATTTATAAGGGTACTGCATGTCAATTTGGAAAGTCTCACAGGTAACCATTCATGAAGAAAGGTTATATGCATGGAGATCTCTTGGAGTTGGTTCATACAGATGTATGGGGACCTAGCAAGGAAGCTTCAATATCTGGATCAAGGTATTATGTTTCCTCTATTGACGATTGCAGCAGATGGACTATCCTATTCTTTATGAAACACAAAGATGAAGTTTTTTCATGTTTCAAAAGATATTTGGCTCTTGTGGAGAATCAAACAGGTAAATCACTAAAAAGGCTAAGGTCAGATGGAGGGGGAGAATACTTCTCCCATGAGTTTGATTCTTTTCTTCAAGAAAGAGGAATCAAAAGAGAGGTAACTACAAGGTACACTCCTGAGCAAAATGGAGTGGCAGAAAGGAGGAATAGGACAATTGTTGAAGCTGCAAGGTCTATGTTAAATGAAAAGCATTTACCTAATTACTTATGGGCTGAGGCTGTATCTACAGCCACTTACTTGATTAACAGGTTGCCTTCAAAATCCCTTGATGGGATGACTCCATATGAGGCTTGGAATGGAAGAAGACCAAGTTTAGATCATTGTAAAATTTTTGGATGTATTGCTTTTGCTCATGTTCCTTCACAGGTTAGAGGCAAGATGGATCCAAAGGCAGAAAGGTGTGTATTTATTGGATATGACAACAATCAAAAGGGCTACAGGTTATACAACCCTACCAACAAAGGATTCTTGGTAAGCAGAGATGTAGTTTTTGATGACAACAATTCATGGTATGAAGATTCATGCAGAAAGGTCAATTTACCATATAATCTTGAAGAAGATTTTCCAAAGCTTGGTAGAGAACAACCAAAGATTGAAGAACAAGACACCTCGAAGGATGATGAAGAATCTCATATGGAAAAGATCAAAGCATGGAAGTCTAAAGGTAAAACAAAATTGCAGGAACTTGGACATGAGGTAGAGTCATCACATCATGGCCTAAGAAGATCTATGAGGGAAAAGAAAAAACCAGAAAGGTATGGGTTTGACACCTCATTAGTAACTAAACACTCTATCTACATAGCACAGGATATAAACCAAGAGGAGCCATCATCATTTGAAGAGGCCAAAGCAAAATCAGAATGGAAGCATGCAATGAAGGAAGAGATTGAAGCACTTGAGGAAAACAACACTTGGGATTTGGTGCCCAAGACTTCATCCATGAAGGTAATAGGCTCAAGATGGGTCTATAAACTCAAGAAGAATTCTGATGGTTCAATTAACAAGTATAAGGCAAGGCTTGTGGCAAAAGGCTTTGCACAAACTCAGGGACTTGATTATGAGGAGACCTTCTCTCCTGTGGCAAAGATGCCTACTATTAGGGTTTTGCTTAGTATTGCCTCTTCCAAGAATTGGAAGATACTTCAACTAGATGTAAAGAATGCATTCTTGAATGGTTGGATAATAGAAGAGGTATATATGGCACAACCACCTGGTTTTGAGAATCAAGTTTATCCTGATTATGTGTGTAAACTTAACAAAGCATTGTATGGTCT
>CM035412.1:149937178-149939678 GCA_020310875.1 Ceratopteris richardii
CCATCACTGAAAATAGCATAACTGCTTCTCTCTAGAGTTTACAAGTGAGACTCAATCTAACCATCATGATTAATTGATCTCCCTCTTGCCTTTTATAGAAGAGTGCCACTTCTATCTAGATAACCAAAATGAGAAAGTAAAACTCTCTCTCTGTCTCTCTGTGTAATCTCCTCTAAGGAAAAGAGCTCTAATAGTGGAATCTATTCCACTTTTCCTTTCCCTTTGAAAGAGATTCTGTTGAATCCATTTACTCTGCTCATAACTGAGAACATGTACATAAGTTTTCCATCTTTTGCTTCAAAACTAGTGGAGAAAGACACTCCCATGTGAAGGAAAAATACATTAAAAAGTAGAGTAAATGAACTCCTTATGAAATAAAGACTAAGAGATGTTTCGCAAACACCTCTTCTGTCTAAAGGAAAACATACTCTATTCTTCTCCTATGAAGAAATCATGTTTTCCTTTCCTTCTTTCTCTCTCAAAGAGTAGGAGCTAAAGTGAGACCACTGAATTAAAGTGAGATCTCTCATGGATCTCTGAGCTGATTCTCACTTTCTCCTTTCCTTAAAAAGAAAACTCTCTTCCATAACTAATGCATAATCCCTCATTACACATATTCCTATGAAGATGGAGAATATATCTCCCCTAACTAATGAAGGTGTATGTAGTGAAGAGTGGAGAAAATAAATTTGTAATAAGGGTCAAAGCCCTCTGCTAAATGGTCAGCAATGATATAACATGATACCATAAACATATATGTATCCATACTAAAGAGCTATCTATGCTAACCATCCTCTGTGTATGGATCTATACGATCCACTCAAACTCATGGAATTATCCTTCCTAAAAACATCAAAATGAGTATGTGATATCCATGGTGATAAAATCACCTATCACATTCTCTACTGGAAGAATAAATCTTCCCCAAACTATGAAGGATAAATTCCAATCCTAAGGAGATGTCTACTAAGAGCTCTCCTCTGATCTAGTGGGACATGACCCCATGAGTGATGAGTCCTTTTCTCCCTGGCCATAGAAGAAGAGTGCTCAAAGGGAAGTCGTTTCCACCGTCCCATCCAGTGGAACCTTCTTCCAATTCATGTTGTCATACCTACACTAAACCGAATGTATATTCCATACATATGTAATGGAATATACAGGTGGACTCTAATGAATCCCATATCCTAAAATCATATCAGTGAACTGAAATGAGTCCCATGTCCTTGAACTAGTTAGTTCGGTTCTAGTCAATGTGTGACAATGGATATCCCTTTATGTTCCAAACTAACTTGTTCCTATGTACCCAGACCGAGTCTAAGTACCTCTCTATAGATCCCAGCATACATGATATGTATTGGGTACCCCAACTATTTCTTAATTAAGGGATCTATGCTCTGAGTCATAGAGCTAATGCCATACCTTTGGCCTTCCTAATCATCACTTGAATCACATAGCACCTGTCGATGCTCTCTCATGAAACCGATCTCTGTGATCCCATCTAATTGGTTTCCTTAGTAGTGTAGCAGAAAAGCTTCACTATTTGGTCAAGCGATGTGTATGAGTGAAACTAGTCACTCTTTGGGTATTCATCATGATACCCCATAGTCTCCTAATCATACTATGAGACTCTTGTGAAGATAACTAAATCTTCACTAACTTGAGAGTATCATATATGTATCTCCCATACCTATATGCAACTTCCTAAAACCTATAGGATTGCTTGTGCACAATACTAATGGTGAAGGTGTAGCTCCTTCCGTTAGCAATCCTATGGTCTAAATCCATAAGGATTATGTGTAGGGATCATGTTACTACTGAAGTTGCCTTATGCATAATACTATGATGGTACTAAGTCCATCAAATACATGTTTAGAAACATGCCTACACCTTATTGAAGTTTGCAGAAAGGGCATGTTACCATGCCATAACATTCTTACCTAAAGACAAGTGCGTATATAATGCCATGAGAGGGGAAAATTTTCGACAGCATTTCCCTAGGAAATGGAATCCCAAAAAAAATTATAACCAATAGCTCAGTGGCACATAGGCCACCTAATAACATAGGGCTTGACAGGCCCATGGCATGCACACCATAAACTCATATATGGATTCCATGACCTACAAAAACATAAAAACAAATGTTGGCAACCATTCTCTGTGTTGCCTAACCATATAGTTTCTGCAACCCTCTTTCCTGCAAACAATCAAAAAGTATAATTCTTGCCTGTCGATCCATACTTTAAGAATTTAAACAATGATCAACATTTGATGTATGCAATCCAATTCATGCATGTAAATACAGAACATGCCAGAACATAAAGTAAACTGCCTGAAGCATAAAGAATACATCCCTGAGTGGTTTAGTATTGAAATTGCATGCATCCAATCCTTCTCGATGATCTTCGAGACCTCTGCACCTTGCTCCTCAGATCCTAATACAAGCTTTGAAGTGTCCGAAAAAATTGGATCACTTCCCAAAACATAAAGCATGGTCAGGTGA
>CM035412.1:149974678-149982178 GCA_020310875.1 Ceratopteris richardii
ATTCATGCTCTATTTGTGGATCAACTAATCATATAACTGAAAATTGATTTAGAAATTCTAGGAATCAAAGAGGCAGAGGCTACAATAGAGGAAGTTATGGCTACTCAAGAGGAAGGTTCAACAATTATCATGGCAACCACAACAATTACAACCATTCAAACTATCAAGGAGGCAATAGGGGAAGAAGATACTTCAATAACTACACAGAAGACTCAAATCAAGAGAGCTCATTGCTAATCAAGAATATAGCCATGCCACAAGGTAAGTCTGATGAGCATGTTTTCTACATCGATTCAGGTTGTTCCAATCATGTGGCAAGAAATGTGGCCTTCCTATCAGATTTAGAAGATCCAAGCAACAAGCACGAGGTACAAACAAGAGATGATACAAGACACCTTGTGGAGAAAATAGGAAATGTCAAAGCACCTGATGGAAGCATCAACTTACTCAGTAAGGTACTCTATGTCCCTACCATTACAAAGAATTTGATAAGTGTTGCGCAGATAGTAGAGAAAGGGTTGCAAGTGAGGCTCACAAAAGCAGGAGCATTTGTTGAAGATCCAAGTCAAGGATTTAGGAGAATTTCAAAAGGCGAAAAGACAGGTAGATTGTTCAAATTTGAATTACAAGACACTAGAAACATTGCTCTCTTTAATTATGGTAGTCAGACACTCACAGAATTGGAAGTATGGCACAAAAGGTTAGCACATATTGGTGAAAGATCATTAAAGAAAATTTGCAGGGAGCAAAGTGTACTTGGACTCCCTAACTTGTCAAAACAACACATGATTTATAAGTGTAGTGCATGTCAATTTAGAAAGTCTCACAGGTTACCATTCATGAAGAAAGGATATATGCGTGGAGAGCTCTTGGAGTTGGTTCATACAGATGTATGGGGACCTAGCAAGGATGCTTCAATATCTGGATCAAGGTATTATATCTCCTTCATTGATGATTGGAGTAGGTGGACTATATTATACTTTATGAAACACAAAGATGAAGTCTTTTCATGCTTCAAAAGATATTTGGCTCTTGTGGAGAATCAAACAGGTAAAACACTGAAAAGGCTAAAGTCAGATGGAGGGGGAGAGTACTTCTCCCATGAATTTGACTCCTTGCTTCAAGAAAGAGGAGTCAAAAGAGAGATCAATACAAGGTACACTCCTGAGCAAAATGGAGTGGAAGAAAGAAGGAATAGGACAATTGTTGAAGTTGCAAGGTCTATGTTAAATGAAAAGCACTTACCTAATTACTTATGGGCTGAGGTTGTATCCACAACCACTTATTTGATTAACAAGTTACCTTCAAAATCACTTGATGGCATGACACCATATGAGGCTTGGAATGGAAGAAGACCAAGTTTGGATCATTGTAAAATTTTTGGGTGTGTTGCTTTTGCTCATGTTCCTTCACAAGTTAGAGGCAAGATGGATCCCAAAGCAGAAAGGTGTGTAATCATTGGATATGACAACAATCAAAAGGGCTACAGATTATACAACCCAACAACCAAAGGATTCTTGGTGAGTAGAGTTGTAGTATTTGATGAGAATCTTGGTATGAAGATTCATGTAGAAAGGTGAACCTACCTTATGATCTTGAAGAAGATTTTCAAAAACTTGTTAAGGATAATTCTTCTAAAGTTGAAGAGAAGGATGCCTTGGAAGATGATGAAGCAACTTAGTATGAAAAAATCAAAATGTGGAAGTCTAAAGGTAAAGAAAAAATGTAGGAATGAACTTGGACAAGAGGCAAAATCATCACATCATGGCCTAATAAGGTCCATGAGGTGGAAAAGAAAGTCAGAAAGGTATGGGTTTGATTCTTCTCTAGTTAGTAAACGTTCAATCTATCTAGCACAGGACATAAATCAAGAGGAACCTTCAACATTTGAGGAAGCAAAGAAGAAATCAGAATGGAGGCATGCAATGGAAGAAGAAATTGAAGCTCTTGAGGAGAATAACACTTGGGAGTTGGTTCCCAAGTCTTCATCAATGAAAGTGATAGGCTCAAGGTGGATCTAAAAATTGAAGAGGTATAAGGAAAGGCTTGTGGCAAAAGGCTTTGCACAAACTCAAGGAATTGATTATGAGGAGACCTTCTCTCCTATGGCAAAGATGCCTACTATTAGGGTTTTGCTTAGTATTGCCTCTTCCAAGAATTGGAAGATACTTCAATTGGATGTAAAATATGCATTTCTTAATGGATGGATAACAGAAGAGGAATATATGGCATAACCACCTAGTTTTGAGAACAACATATATCCTGATTATGTGTGTAAACTTAATAAAGCTTTATATGGACTCAAACAAGCCCCAAGGGCTTGGAATCATAGGCTTGTCTGATTTTTGCAGGACAAAGGATTAACCTAGCAAGGCAGATCCATCACTATTCATAAAAAGGAGTAATTCTAAAGTCATCTATTTGTGTGTGTATGTAGGAAATGATACAGATAGCATGAAGAGAATCAAACAACAGATGAGAGAAGAATTCAAGATAAGTGATTTGGGTTCACTTACCTACTTCCTAGGATTGGAAGTTGTCTACAAAGATCATGGTTTGTTTCTTACTCAAAGAAAGTACATTAAAGACATGTTGGCAAAATTCAAGATGAAAGATTGCAAGATTGCAGGTACTCCAATGGAGGTTAATCACACATTGAGCTCACATAAATGTGAACTCATAGAAGATGTGATAGGTTATCAAAGCCTTGTGGATAGTTTGAACTATGCCACATTAACAAGGGTTGATATATGTTATAGTGTGAGTGTGCTAAGTCAATTTATGCACACACCTAGGAAACCTCACATGGAGGTTGCCAAGAGGATACTTAGATATCTCAAAGGGACCATGAATGAGAGGTTATATTACCCTTATGTATCTGATTTAAGTTTGAAATTGTTCTCTGATGGAGATTGGGCTGGCCGGAAGGAAGACAGAAGGAGCACCTCAGGTTATCTTAGCTTTGCATGTTCAAAACTTGTTTCATGGTCATCCAAGAAGCAAACCACAGTTGCTCTCTCTTCTATTGAAGCTGAATACAGAGGTCTTGCCATAGCTACTCAAGAAGCTATGTGGATGAAGACCCTATTCATAGATCTTGGTTTGGAGATTGGAGCTCCAAATATTTTTGGTGATAATATGAGCTCTATTCACTTAGCTGCCAATCCAATTTTTCATGCAAGGAGTAAACATATTGAAGTTCATTATCAATATGTAAGAGAGAAGATTGTCAGCAAGGAGATTCAAATATTGTATGTGTCCACTCATCAACAATGTGCAGAAACCAAAGCATTGGATGGTACAAAGCTTTGCAAATTCAAAGCCATGATTGGTTTGCAGGTAATCTTGGAAGATTGAAGACCTCAAGCATACTTGGCTTGAGGGGGAGCTATTCACGCAATTCTATGAAAACCCTAAATATTGGATTGAGTCTCACAAATCGATAGAAGAAGCCTTAAAGTGAAGACAATGTAAAGTTCACTTGTGAAGGCAATCAGCCTTAAGTCTACTACGTGCTAAAAAACTTTCCATCTCAAAGTGGTCACTAGTCATTCTCTTCAGAGGTTCTTAAAGATTGGGGGTAATGCTTCACTTGCTTTATTGATTGCTATGTGTGTGGTCAATCATTTTACGTGATTTCACTTGGAATCATTAGCTATTTAAGCTAATTAGATATCTCCTGAAGGAATTCTTCTAATTCCTACTATGCTGGGAGCACTGAGCTTAACAAGCAACAAGTATGTGAACCAAAATAGAAGGTTTTTGATGATTTGTGAATTGTGAAGTTGTTTGTTTTGGATCAATCATTAACACTAGTTCTGTACTAGGACACTTGAGTGTCCTGGGACACTTAAGTGTCCTGCGTTTACACCGAATTGATTGATTTTTCTTGATGACACCCTTGAGGCTTCGGTGGCATACTCACTTGGATTTGATAGCCCACATCATTTAGTTTTAGAGAAAAATTTAATCTTTGACATTTTACAACTTCACATGTGTTATTAAATGAAGAAGAAAATGGGGATTTTTGAAAACTCAACTTTTTGCATAAATGAAAAAATAACACAATTCAAACATTTTGACAAATTGGATATGTTTTAGGAAATGGAAAGCTATTCATGGACTTTGGTAGTGTAAAGCAAGTGTCTAGGGATCTTTGGAGAAGCTTGAACACTTACATAAGTGACAAACATGGACTCAAACCTTGTCTTCTCTAGAGCACTGCCATTTATCGCACCTTTTAAAGAATGACTCACTATAACTTGTGTGTAAGTGAGATTGTTGAGAATTGGCAAGTTATCAATGGATAAACTTCATACTAATTGAATGCATATTTTTATTCAAAGTTAGGAGGCCCCCACTTTGAACTAGTAGCCATTCCATTTGGTGCTAACTTTCATGCTGAATTGGCAAAGCATATATTTCTATGTTCACAAAAAGAACATAGCTCCAAAGGTGGAATAAAACATTATGATAAAAAATAATAATTATTTAAATGATATTCTAAGTATTAAACCTTCCAAAATATGATTTCATGCCATTTTTTATTCTTAATCTCGTCAACTAATATGTGATCCGCAATGGTGATTGTGATAAGAATGAAAATAATTGGCATACATATTCATTTGACAAAAAGAAGATGGCATCCATGATGGAAATGATGAAATGTTTTCAAATGATCCTTATCATTTTATGATATCAAAGATTATATCAAAGGCTTTTGAGTATGTGCCCACAAACTATTCATGATTGTATGTATAGAATTTGGTTGATGCCCACACAACAAAAGATTCTTGGTATGTATATGTAAGCTTTGGTTTGTTATGTCACACATTTTTTACTTGGTAACTTGAATGTGTACACCTTGAATGATGTCCATAAATTCTTTTGAGTCATATATTGGCTTTAGTTTTCTATTTTTGGTGACTAGAGTCATATGAGTTGATTTTATATGTGTATACCTTGGTTGTTGTCTTCATAACTTGTTTTATTGTTGGCACATTTGTACACTTCTATGGATTCCCATAAGTTTGTTTGAACCATAATGAGAACTAGTTGTTGTTTTTGGTGTACAGAGTCAAAATAATTGATTTTATTTGAATTGAAATGATTTTTCTAAGTGATTTTGAGGCTCATACCATGTGATCTATGTCTCAAGGAATGTGTATAATTTTTTCTTTCATATGATGAATTTTTTTCTTTTGATAAAAATACATTTGATCAGGAATTTTCATCTTGTTCACTACCATAGCATGTTGAGAGGCTATTTACATGAACACAAAACATGATTTATTGTGTTTTATATTTTTGCATTAACCTTTGAATTATATTTAATATGTGTGTTAAAGGATTTTTTCAAATTCTCTTTGTAGAAAGTATGTGATTTTTTGGAAAATTGTCAAAAAAGGACACTTAAGTGTCCTGTTTTGGTACCAAACTAGTGTTAAATGGATCATCTCCAAAGTACTTAGGCACTTATTTAGTGTCTTTATAAAGCTAAAAGGGCCTAAAACTCAACTCTCAAGGGAAAGAGGCTGGTATAGAGCATGGATTAGCAGTACCACCTCATTTCTTGGAGTGTCCATCCACCTTTCCCAACAAAGGTATCAGAGCAAGCTAAGGTAAAATGGGAGATAGTTTTCCTTCTTTCCTTAATAAATTGGATAGGAACAACTACCAAGCATGGTCCTTGAGGATGAAGACATACTTGCAAGGAAGGAGTCTCTATGGATACATCTCAAGAGATGAGGTGATGCCCATTTTCAGAAGCAAAGGACAACCTACAAGAGAGGAGCATGAAAGACTCAATTCATGGTGTGCCAAAGATGCATTAGCAAGGTCATACTTAGTTAAATCTATCTCTGACTTTCTTCTTCCACACATTAGGAACTGTAAGACATCCCAAGAGACTTGGGATACATTGTCGTCATATTTTTCTTCCAAAACAAGGGCTAGGAAGAACCAATTGTGGATTGAGTTTACCACTCAAAGAAAGAAACCCAAGCAAGGCATCTTAGAGTATGTGACCAAAGTCAAGGATGTGGCTGACCAATTAGCAAGCCAAGAAGAGGAGATTGAAGAGGAGCAAATTGTGAGACAAGTAACCAATGGTATTAAGGCATATGACAAATGGGAGAGCTTCACAACTGCTATGGACTTGTACATGGACATGCATATTCTAGATCTTACCACACTCATGGGACAACTCTTCACCCATGAAGCCAAGTTCAACAAAAATGGAGATTCATCAAGAGGTAATAACTCTTTTGATCTATACACAGATAAAGGCAAGTCTAAAGAGAAAGGGAAAATAAAGAATATTGAGGATGAAGGTACAACCTCTCAAGCTAACTATGCAAGGAGAGGTAGAAACTCAAGAGGAAGGGGAAGAGGAGGTAAGCAAGGTAGGGGGAGACCTTTCAACTCTTCCCCATGTAATATTTGTGGTTTATCAAATTACACTACAGATGAGTGTTACAGGAACTTCAAGAATCAGAGAGGTAGAGGTTTCCAAAGAGGTGGCTACACACAATCAAGAGGAAGATTCAACAATCGTCAAGGCTACAATAACAACTACAACAAAAATTACAATAACAACTACCAGGGAGGCTATAAATCAAGGAAAGACTACAACAATTATACATAGGAACAAGAGGATTCCCTTTTGATTATGAATATGACCTCAAAGCAAGGTATGAATGATGACCATCTCTTCTACATTCACTCAGGATGTTCAAACCATGTTGCAGGAAATGTAGCTCTTCTCTTTGACCTTGAGGAACCTAAGGGACAGCATCAAGTACAAATGGGTGATGACACCAAGCATTGAGTGGTCAAGGTAGGAAATGTTAAAACCTCTGATGGAAATAGAAATCTGTTGAGCAAGGTTCTATATGTACCTACAATCACCAAGAGAATTTGTGGAGGATCCTCAGCATTGATTCAAGAGAATTTCCAAGGGAGAAAAGACAGGTAGGTTATTTACATTTGAACCTGAAGGTACAAAGAACATTGCACTTTATAGCTACAAAGATCAAACATTGTCGGAGCTTGAAATTTGGCATAAGAGATTAGGGCATATTGGTGAGAGAACCTTAAAGCAAATATGTAGAGATCAATGTGTGCTTGGGATACCTAATGTATCCAAGCCACACATGATCTATAAATGTGGTGCTTGTGAGTTTGGAAAATCTCACAGGTTATCCTTCTCAAAGAAAGGCTACATGCATAAGGACTACTTGGAGCTTGTCCATACATATGTATGGGGACCAAGTAAGAATCCCTCAATTTCTAGATCAAGGTATTATGTATCTTTCATTGACGATTTCAGTAGATGGAATATCTTATATTTTATGAAGCACAAAGATGAAGTATTCAATTGCTTTAAGGACTATCTTGCACTTGTGGAAAACCAAACAGGAAGAAGCCTAAAGATACTAAGGTCAGATGGAGGAGGTGAGCACTTCTCAAATGAGTTTGATGCATTCTTGCACGATAGAG
>CM035412.1:149997178-150019678 GCA_020310875.1 Ceratopteris richardii
TAGTCTCGTTTGTGAGCAGCCACCGTCTTTTTCAAGATCTATTCCAGAATCTTGTTGGTAACCTCAACTTGTCCATTCACCCTTGGATAATACGGAGTGCTTTCTCGGTGTTTGATCTTATACAACTCCATCAACTCCTTGATCAGTTGATTAACAAAATTTGTTCCTTTGTCACTCACTATCTCCAATGGGCATCCGAATCATGTGATAATTTATTCATACAAAAACTTGGGTACATCGATGGCTCGATCAGTCTTCAGAGCTTTTGCTTCCACCCACTTGGTGACATAATCCATGTAGACCAAGATATACCTATTAGACCTGCATCTGGAGGAAGGATCAATGGGTCCCACAAAGTCAATCCCCCATTTTTTGAAAGGCTTAAGAGCTAGAACCCGTGTAAGAGGAGCTTTGTGTGCTAGTGCCGGTTCGCTTATTCTTTGACATTTGTCGCATTTCTTACAATATGTGTGAGAGTCTTTGAATAGCATTGGCCACCAATATCCTGCCAACAAGACCGTTGTGGCCATAAGATCATTTGCAAAATGCCCATTGCAACAAGGTTCATCATGCAACACTCTCAGAACTATGGTGGCCTCTTCTTCCTCTAGACATCTTCAATAAATGCTTTCATGAACAAAGTATCGATAGAGCTGTCCACCAATGATACTATGGTGTTTTGCTAGTGCTAACAGTTTTTGTTTATCTCTTTTGCTTCCTTCCGACGCATACTTGGTTGTGCATAGGAAATTTACTAAGTCAGCATACCAAGGTACTTTGGCATGGACCTGAAACAGATGTCCATCAGGAGCATCATCGGCACACCAGAGATTGACTCCTCATTAACAATTCGAGACAAATGGTCTGCTAGTATGTGCGCTTTTCCAGGTTTAGTTACCATTGTGAATTGAAATTCTTGTAGGAGTAACATCCACCTCATCAATCATCCCGATAGCTTAGGTTTATTGATAATATACTTTAGATCTTCATGATCCACATAAAACATGAAATGCTTGCCCATCAAACAGTGTTGATACTTGTTTACCGCAAAAATCATCGATAGGCACTCCTTTTCTATAGTCGTGTAGTTCCTCTCGGCACTCTTCAAGTTCTGACTTGCGTAATAGAATGGGTGATCCAACCTCTTTTCATTGGCTTGACAAAGCATTGCCCCAACCGTAGTATGGGAAGCATCCCTATGCACATGAAACTCTTTCGTCCAATAAGTGCTTCCAAAATTGGTGCATTTATCAACTTCTCTTTGATAGTGTTGAATGTGGTCTGACAATCTTTGGTCCATTGATCTTGTTGATCTTTCCTCAGAAGATTAGTCAATGGCATGGCTATTGATGTGAAGTTCATTATAAATTACCGTTAATAGTTAGCATGTCCTAAGAATCCCTTGAGTTGTCGCAAGTTCTGAGGAGGTGGGATAGTCCAAATGGCATGACACGATATGCATATGTACCCCACTTTGTGGTGAAAGTAGTTTTTGGCTGATCTTATTCATAAATTTAAACCTGATTGTTTGAAGCCATCTAGAAAGGAGTACAATTTATGACGAGCCACTCTCTCCAAGATTTGGTTCGTAAATGGCAAAGGAAAGTGGTCCTTCTTCGTTCGCTCATTCAACTTTCGGTAGTCCACACAAATGCGAATTTAATTGTTCTTTTTCAAAACAGCCACAATTGGTGATACCCATTCACTGTGAATCCTACTTCCAACAACTTGGTCAATTCCATTTTTATCAATTCCAAGTAGGTTGGATTTGTTTGCATAAGCCTTTGACATATCAGCCTAGTCCCTTCTTCCAAGTCTATATAATGCAGACAAATGTGAGGATCGATCCCTCTCAAATCACTCTATGACCATGCAAACACCTTTTTGAAATTCTTGAGTACTGATTTGATGTTTTTCCATACACCATCTGGTAACTTTGACCCCACACACAAGAACTTTTATGGAAAAACTTCCCACTTTTCCACATGATCTTCTCTCAAATAACCTTCACCTCTCGTTGTCGCTCTGATCGAAAAGTGCTCCCTGATCACACATGCATGGCTAGCTATAAATCATTGGATTCTTCTTTTTTGATCGGATCTAATTTCTTTAGTTCCACCTTCACGATCATTTCTTGCACTTTAGTCTTGCTTTTCACTTCTGCTTCTGATTCTCGACCTCTCTTTTGGAGCTCCGCTTCTAAGACCCTGATCCTTTCTCTCAATTGTTTTACTTCCATTGGTGAAACTAGTTCAAGCTTTAACTCTTCTTTTGAAGTTCCTTTCTCCAAGGACTTGGTAGCTTTGTTTTCCCTTGAGTCTATACTCATCATATATCAGTCAAGTTCACTCATGTGTGTCAGCCATCCTAGCAATTATTGGTCCAAGTTGTCCTTGTAAACCAGTGGGTCCTTAAAATCAACCATTTTTGCGTTTTGGAATTTGAATAATTGCAAATTAAATCCATCCTAAAGAAGATCCTTGTGAGTCTCCATGTGCAAGGCAAATCGTACCCATGCCATTTCTTGCCTGACTTTTTCCTTTGCTTTTCTCTCCATTTCCTCAATTGTCATCGACTTCCTTTTGATCGAGTTTGGAGACACTTGGATTTGTATGCAGTCAAACTTGTCACGAGGAAGGAGATAAGGAAGAGAGCTCACACACACACTCTCACTCTCAAGGAGAAGCACAAACACAGATTGAGGCAAGGAAGAAGGATCTTCTTCTTCTTCTTCTATTACATAAAAGGAATGTACAAGAATGACCTAAAAACAAGAATACAACCAGTGCAATATATAAAGACTAGTACATAAGGAAAAACCTAATGTCCGTGAATGAGTGAGCTGGCAAGAAACAAATGTGCCATCACTCTCGGTAGATAAATCTAATAAAGCTCAATGAAGTATCCCTGACATATACCGATGTGACCACTATACATGTCAGAGAAACGAAAAACTGGTACGTGTCATCTTGGATCATCACATGTTGAGCTTGATATCTCAACACTCCCCCTCAAGCTCAATACCATATCCTGTAATCCAAGCATCTTCCGAAACTTCTTCAACTTCTCAGCTCCAAGTGCTTTGGTGAAAATATCAGCAACCTGCTCATCTGTTCTCACATAAACATCAATATCACTTGCTAATACCTTCTCTCTGATGAAGTGATAATGTACCTCGATATTCTTTGTTCTAGCATGAAAAACAGGGTTCCGTGCTAACTGTATGCTGCTAAGATTATCACAATAGATAGTGATAGGCTTTTGCACTTCAACACCTAAATTTGCAAGTAACATCTCCAGCCATGATGCCTCACATGCTACCATTGCAGCACGTCTGTACTCAGCCTCTGTACTCGACAAAGCAATAGTGGGTTGCTTCTTACTGCTCCATGTAATAGCTGCACCTCCAAGTGAGAAAAGAAAGCCACTAGTAGATCTTCTATCTGGAGTACTACCAGCCCAATCTGCACCGGTGTATCCATGAACCTGCAAATCTACACCAGCTTCATAAAACAATGCATAATCCAAAGTAGCACTCACATAACGTAGAGTGCGCCTCAGAGCATCCAAATGTGGCTTCCTGGGAACCTGCATAAACTGACTTTCAAGTCCAACAGTGTAGCTTAAATCAGGCCTTGGAATTGTAAGAAATATAAGACTCCCCACAATTTTCCTGTACATAGTAGCATTTCTCCAATGCTTCACCTGATGTAGTATCCAATTTCAAATTCTGATCTAAAGGCATAGAAATTGGCTTACAATGAGCCATACCATACTTTTGCAGCATATTCAAGGCATATTGCCTTTACGACATCCATATACCTGTTTCTGTATGTATAAACTCAATGCCCAAGAAATAGCGTAGCACACCAAGATCTTTCATGTCAAATTCCTGCATAAGAAGTTTCTTTACCTCTTTGATGCTTTCTTCATTATCACCACCTACAATCAGATCATCAACATAAATAGCCACAATAGTGATGCCATCATCAGCCTTCCTTACATATAGTGAATGATCTGCATCACACATAGAAAACCCAATGTTGGTTAAGTAATCAGCAATCCTTGCATGCCATGCACGCGGAGCCTGCTTCAGCCCATACAAAGCCTTTTGCAACCTGCAAACATATTCTGGATGCTTTGAATCTTCATATCCTTGTGGCTGGTCCATATATACTTCTTCCTGTAACTCACCATGTAGGAAAGCATTCTTCACATCCATCTGATGCAAAGTCCATCCTTTTGCTGTAGCTAATGCAACAAGTGTTCTGACAGTAGACATTTTAGCTACAGGGCTGAATGTTTCCTCATAATCAATGCCATATGTCTGTGCATAACCTTTAGCTACCAATCGTGCTTTATACCTGCTTATGCTACCGTGAGCATTATGCTTTACCTTGTAAACCCGTTTGCAGCCTATGGATTTCTTTCCTTGCGGCAATGGAACCAGCTTCCATGTATCATTTCCATAAAGTGCAGCCATCTCCTCATCCATAGCTTTTTCCCAATCTGCATTACCAATTGCATCTTCAAAACAAGAAGGTTCAGCATCTTGTATTACCTTTGTCATGTAGGCACAATGGCGAGCCATGTAACTATCATATGTCAATCGTTGCACTGAATTACGCATCCTCCCAGATCTTCTTGGTCCTGGGTCACTTCTTCTTGTATCATTTGCACGTGCCCTTCTTACTCCCGGACTCTTCACAGAGGGCAATCCAAGTTCCTCATCAAGACTCTTTTCTGAACCGCTTGAATCTCCATCAACGTCTTCAAAACCTGCAATACTACCAGCAGAAAGCTTTTCTTTACCTTTCTTGGATGTATTTGATGAATTTGCTGGACTGAAATTTCCACGCAATCTTCCACTCCATGGATTTGAGTTGGAACTATTGCTTGGTGATGCATCCAGTCCACTCAAAACTTGAGATTTTGCACTAGATTTTTCAGCATTTTCTTTGTCATTTGGTTCAAGATTCAGTCCTTCTTTGGCATCTGCATAGAAGCTTGACATTTCATCAAATACCACATCTCTGCTCACCTTCACCTGTCGTGTGAGTGGGTTATAACATTTGTACCCCTCTTGCTCAAGGGAATATCCAATGAAGACACATTTTTCTGCTTTCGGATCAAGCTTCGTCCTCAACTCATTTGGAACATGTACATATGCAATAAAACCAAAAACTTTTAGATGTGATAAGTTTGGCTTTTTACATGTAAACTTCTCTTCAGGTGTAACTTGATGTACAGCAGCAGTCGGAGTTCTGTTCATGATGTATATAGTAGTATGCACAGCTTCTGCCCAATAACAATGAGGCATATTCTTCTCAGCCATCAAGGCTCTTGCTATTTCTGCAATATGTCTATTTTTGCGTTCAACAACACCATTCTGTTGTGGTGTGTACCTGCATGAAAACTGACGCCGAATTCCATGATTTTTTAGAAAACTGCTGAACTCATTTGACATGTATTCACCTCCTCCATCAGATCTTAATGTTTGAATGTACTTCCCTGTCTGCTTTTCCACCATAACTTTAAAATTCTGGAAGTGAGTAAACACCTCGCTCTTCTCTTTCATGAAATATACCCATACTTTGTGTGTATGGTCATCAATGAAAGTAACATAAAACCTGCAACCACCCATAGATGTGGTCTTTGCTGGACTCCAAACATCTGTATGTACTACTTCTAGTATATTCTCATTAACATGATTGTCATGTGGAAATGACGCTCTTGATTGTTTACCAAATTGACATGCTGCACATACCTTTTGCATTTCTACAACTTTGAAATTTGGTAGTCCATGGACAATCTCCTTTGACTGCATCAGTTTCAGCCTTTGCAAGTTTGCATGTCCAATCCGTTTGTGCCATATCTCTATATCTGCAATAACTCCTGCACCTTTTGCAAACATGGCTGCATTCATTTCAGGAATCTTCACATTTAAGGTGAACATCCTACCCACTTTGTTTCCTTTGGCAACCAATCGTCCATCGTGCTTGTACTCTTCTACATATAATCCATCAGCATTGAACCTGACTTGTAATCCCTGGTCAACCATTTGTCCAACAGAAAACAGATTCTTTGTTATATTTGGAAAATGCAGCACATCAGGAAGATGTTTTACCTTTCCATCCTCTATAGACAATGCTATGTTTCCTGTATGCTCAATAGGATGCGATGTGTCATCACCTGTTTCAACATATCTAGGAACTGGCATTTTTTGCCAACTACTAAACCATTCTGCATGACTGGTCATGTGATTTAAAGCACCTGAATCAACATACCAGACATTATCATTCGATTTTGAAACACCAGCAGACATCGTATTCATCATGTGATGTTGAACCATAAACAGCTTCTCAGAATCATCTGCACTTGTGGATGCATAGTTGTTTTGCTGCCTTCTGTTATTTTGATTCTTTAACCTGCAATCACGTTCAAAGTGTCCAGGTTTACCACAATTCCAGCATCCTTTACTATCATTACCTGAATCATTTCTTTGGAAATTTCTGCGGCCTCTTTGGCTCCCCCTTCCTCGAAACTGTCCTCTTCCTCCTGCATGATTCTGTTGTTGACCTTGGTCTTGGTTACTGTTTCCTCTTCCACTTCCAAAACCTCTACCTCTGCCTCTTCCTCTACCAGAGTAGAATACCTGCTCAGAACTGGGCTTTCCTTGGGAGTTTGAATCCTCACCAAGATTCTTTTCTTCAATGATCAGCATAGAGACCAAATCAGCAAAATTCGAAATATTTTCCCTGGTCTGTATAGAAGTTCTGAACTGCTTATATGCAGCTCCTAAACCACGAAGGCACACTTCCACCTTATCATCATCATCTACATTCACGCCAATAGATGCAAGTGACTCACATATGCTTTTGATTTTTAGAGTGTAGTCACTTACCGACATGCTCTTTTTCTCCAATGTATGTAGCTCGTTCTTGAGTTGCAATTTCCGTGCCTTTGTATTGGTCTCGTACAAAGTGACCAAACTGTTCCACACCTCTTTTGGAGTCTTGGCATCCTGTATGTTTCCAATCATTCTATCCTGTATGCTAACAGATAGCCAATACATTACTTTTCGTGCTCCTTGATTCCATTCCTCATATGCTCTTAACTGTTCTGCAGTCCGATTCCTTTCTAGTAACTGCGGAGCATTTTCATTCTCTCCTTCAATGTACTTCCAATAGCCTTTTCCCATCAGGAAATTCATCATTCAGAATCTCCAAGCATGGAAGTTGTTCTTGTCCAGCTTATCGCTCATAAGCTGACTCATTCCATCTGCGTTTGCCATTTCTGCAACAATTCACAACACCACAACACACTACAAGCAGCACTTCTGCTTGAACACTGTCGCACTATGACGTGACAGTTCGATCTCAAAAAAACACAGTTTTCGTGTATCAACAGTACACGGAATCGCTTGAAATTCTGAATCTGGAATATATGAGTGTCGCCGAACACAACGCAAGTTACAGTTTCTGAAACTGACCTGATTTTCATAGCAAACGGAGGCCGTTTGTGAAATCACATTTTCTCCATGCCTTGCCGCGTAGTCTTCACCGTCGCCTTCTCCATGAGCTCTCTACAGCCACGCTGGCTCTGATACCATGTCACGAGGAAGGAGATAAGGAAGAGAGCTCACACACACACTCTCACTCTCAAGGAGAAGCACACACACAGATTGAGGCAAGGAAGAAGGATCTTCTTCTTCTTCTTCTTCTATTACATAAAAGGAATGTACAAGAATGACCTAAAAACAAGAATACAACCAGTGCAATATATAAAGACCACTACATAAGGAAAAACCTAATGTTCGCAAATGAGTTCGCAAGAAACAAATGTGCCATCACTCTTGGTAGATAAATCTAATAAAGCTCAATGAAGTATCCCTGACATATACCGACGTGACCACTATACATGTCAGAGAAACGAAAAACTCGTATGTGTCATCCTGGATCATCACATGTTGAGCTTGATATCTCAACAACACTTTAGCCCAATTGTTATGAAACCCATGCATGAGTCGTGCACACAACTGGCTTGCACTAGCTCTGGCTGTCCAAGTAGGATTAAGAAAGTGGCTTTTGAGGTTCTTGGTGTGACTATCAAATAATCCACGCTAAATTCTAACCCATCGACAATTGTGCTCACATTCTTTAGAAGACCAACCGACTTCACTTGCATTTGATCTTCCATTATGAGAGACATCAGAGTTTCTTCCATGTGGTTTAGGCCAAGAGCCTTCATCATGTACTCAGTCATTAAATTGACAGCCGCCCTACTATCCCACTCAGCACCTGGGACTGCATACCCTTTGATCTCGATCATCACAATAGTAGCATTTGAATCGATTTGTGTTGTAATATGTTGAATGATACCTTGAATTTCTTTCTCTCGTTTTTTCTTCTCTTGCGATTTTCAAAGCATTTTTGTTTTTGTCTTCTGGATTTTTCTTCAAATATTCCTGCGTCCTTGTGACTAGTGCCACAATAGGGTCTTTTCATGCATCCTTGCCTTGGTCAGCATCCACAAAGTGCATTGATGAACTAGAGCCTTCTTGAGGATTCAGTGTCCTAAACATCACTCCAATCATGGGAACTTGCTCTTGTGCTCTAGGAGTGGGGTGCGTTTGGGTCTCAACATAGTTCGAGGACTCTACTAGCCCTTTTCCTTTTCCATTGTCGGCTCTCTTCATTGGGCAATCTTTGTCGAAATGGCCCTCTCCACTATAATACCTACACATCGGAGTGTAGTCGACTAGTTTCTTTTTGTTTGGATATCTAGCTTGAGTATGGCCAAAGTTATGGCATCTCCAACACTAGATCGGATCAGCCCTTCTTTGATCATGTGTGGATCCTCTCAGATATCCTTCTCCCTAACCTTGGGCACCATACCCAGAAGCCTATCTATTTTCCCAATGCAGTATGGGTGGGACACTTGAGAAGGCGATCTTGTATATGAATATTCTCTCATGTTTCCAGATTGCATGGTCCACTCTTCATAAGCCCTCTTGTTATAACATCGATCCTCTGTATGATTTGTCCTACTACAAAAGTTGCAAAGCATCCTAGGTGGCAATCTATCCACAAACACTCTCGAGACTGTGGGGCACTCTGAAGCCAAATGACCAAAACCATGGCATTTCCCACACCATGTGTTAGACCTAAACACCTGATTGGGGTTTGTGATCAGGAATTTTACTGCTTGTGTGACCAACTCCAATATTTGTTCCTCAATGAGCGTAGGCTTCACCTCGCCTGGCGTGCTAGTGGGAGCTACAAAAGCCAGAGTGGTCAATGTAGGACTTCCCTGATCCCAATCTTTCATAGGTACGTTCCCCGGTCCTCCCATTGGCTCATATAGAAGCTCAATCCTCCTTTGCTCACATAACTACACTTCCTCCTAAAGCTTAGCTTGTTCTTTGGCAACTATTAAAGTAGCAGGTCATGTAAGGTTGATATGTTGCATCATAGGATCTCTCAATCCGGCAATAAATCTCCTCTTCAGAGTCTCATCATTTGGGGCATTCATGCCCATCGTTCTCACCAAGGTTTCCATCCTCTGAATGTAATTGTCGATGCTCTCATTGACTCCTTGCCGCACATAGTCCATCTGTCGAGCAAGTCTATCCTGGAAGCCTTGTCTTTGAAATTTCACCAAAAAGGCATCCTTAAGCATTTGATAGGTTCACCGCTCTTACGGTGTCTAGTTCCCATACCAATTGGCTACCTCATCATGGAGAGTAGCCAGGAAAATTCTCAACCTCTGACCCTGGTCAACTACTTCATTGGCTTCACAAGTAACTTCGAAGAGATGAATGAAGCTATCCAGGTCCTCATCCCAGGCACCTGAGAACTTGGGAAGTCTCCCAAATGAATCGGAATCCACTAGGCCATTTCAAACAAAGGGGTGATATCGATATCACTCCACTCCCAAAAACTTAATGCTCTTGGTTTCAGGATTCTGTTGAGTCTCCTAACTTGAGAAGCAACTCTTCTTTGATACTATTGCCTTTCCTCCGATTTTCTAAGAGTGTTCCAAAGCTCCTCGTATGTTCTCTGTCTCTGCCTCTCTCTAGTCTTGGCCCTACAAGTGGATCGCTCTTCTCTTTGTGTTCTAGTTCCCCTTGAGGATGAGCTCCCTTCACTCATGTACCAGGACCTGAGTCCAAAAGCTCGGCCAACCTGTGGTGCTAGGCAAACCTATGGCACTCCCTTATAGAGATGTGCCAAGCTTTTCCTGGCAAATGCACAAAAATGTTGGGTCCTAAACCCAAGGAAAAGATAAGCAAATACCAGTATATTTTGCCCCCCTGTTCTTCCCTTTCCTTTATTTCTTTCTCTTCTGCTCTCTTCCTAACTCTCTTTCTTTCTCTATCTCACACTCTCTTACATGTTAAGGAAACACTCACGAATTTGACACAACAAACAAGAGAGAAACAGAATCTTCCGGAAAATCTATGCGCAGGTGTACAGTATGCGAAGTTAGTGCGCGGTGTCCGCATAACAGAGCAATTAACCGCGGCGGGCGCGTAAGGCGCGCATAATGCGAATTAAAGAGTGACAGGGCAGAAGAGCGCCAAAAGAAATTGTATATATATATATAGCAAGGATTGAAGAACACAGGTGTGCGTGTATGCGAGTGACGCAGATATACACGGAGAGGGAATCATAGATGATACACAGAGGAGAACGGAAGACTGAGAGAAGACGCCATAGATTGCGTATGAGTGAAGAGAGTTAGAAGTTCTCTGAAGACGCCATAGATCGCGTATGTACAGATGAATAACACAAGCCTGAAGTGTCGGGCCTTTTCATCTGAAGAGAGATGGTAATAAGAAACTACTCACTGTAGGAGAGTTTCTGTGACTTGAGCAAGAAGAGGCCAAGCTTACTTGTACACATCTTCTCTAATTGAAAACACATGTTCATGTGGACGACTGCGTGCAATCTTTACTTGTGAAGAATCTGAAGTTATTTCGCATTACGGTAGGAAGCTTAGTTTATCGTTAACTGTCACGACTCGTTACTAAACGTGCTTCAGTACCTTCTCTGTAAACGCATGTTTCGGCGTACAACAGTTTACTCAGTAAACATATTTCAGTAATTTTTCGGTCAGTTACAGTTTCTCAGAAATCAGGATTTTTTCGGTAAATCAACGAAGTATAACTCGTGGCAGAGGTTGAAGCTTTGTATGAGAGATAGCTCATCTTGTAGCTAGACGTCTCTATTTTAAGCTGATCACAGTTTCCGGTGGAATGAAGATGTACACACAGTACAAAAGTTAACCGGAAAGTAGCAGTTCAGAACTGTGAAGTTTCCAGAAGGAAGTTCATTCGGTGAAGGAAGCTCACACACTACTTCCTTACTTCACATAAGTTCATCTGAAGCAATTACGAACAGAACTAAGTTTATTTCGATGAAGTTCCGGCACAACTACGGTGTCAGTCCAGTAACAGTCTGGTGAAGTTCCGGTGGAACTTGTGTCGCAGGATAACACAGTTAAAGCGACGAAAATTAGGCTGAGCTACTGTTGATTACAGAGGTGTTCTGAATCACTCTAGCTTAGCATTCTATTGCGGTGGCGCGGCAATTTCCGCAGGCCTGACAGAGTTCACGCCTTGTCGCGAAATCCACCTTCAGGGCGAAAGTATTTCCGCAACAGTAGGCGTTAGAGCCGAAGTCTTTCGCCAACAATTGGTATCAGAGCTAGTTAATCTCCCAACTTCTGGTATCAGAGCCTAGAGTATTCTCTATCATGGCAGATCATGTCCAAATAGATAAACTGGACAGAGATAATTATCCTGCATGGGTAATGCGCATGGAAGCCTTACTTATGAGTAAGGACTTAATGACGTACGTGACCGGAGAAGAAAAGAAACCCACTTTCGAAGATGATAGTCAACCAGAAAAAGAAGAACTAGACGCCCTAAAGCTATGGCAGAAGAAAGATGCAACGGCAAGAGCCTACATCTACAACACTGTGTCAGATCATCTACTACCGCACATTAGAGGTCTGGAGAAAGCGGAGGACATATGGAGTGCATTGGAAGATCACTTCCAAAATACTACGAAAGCTAGGAAAGCCAGCCTATGGTCCGAGTTCACAACGTTCAAAAAGAAGCCGAGTCAAAGCATCAGTGACTACGTCACTAAAATGAAGGATCTAGCAGATAGTCTTGGATCCATAAATGAAGAAGTCGAAGATCATAGATTGATAGCGCAAGTGCTCACAGGGTTGAGAGGAGATGAAAGGTGGAAACCTTTCGTACTATCAACTGAACTCTCCCTAAATCATTTTGTACCAGAGTTAAATCAGTTGCTTGGTTTGATGCTCACATATGAGCAAGACCTGAAAGGAGACGCAGACAAAGGACATAGCTCAGCAATGTATATGAAGAACAAGAAGAAAGAAAAGGGTAAGTCAAAGGACGAAGAAGAGTCGAGTTCTCAGGCCTATTACGCAAGAGGTAAAGGCACTGGCAGAGGAAGAGCAAGAGGAAGAAACCGCCAGAATACCTCCAAGAAAGCTTGCTGGATTTGTGGACTAAGTAACCATCTGGCGCATGACTGCTGGCACAACCAACAGGGATCAAATCAAAGTCAGAACAACAATAGCAGAGGCAGTAGCGGAAGAAATCAAAGTAACTTCCAAAGAGGAAGACAAAGCCAAAGAGGAGGCTACGGTAGAGGTGGAGTAAGAAGTTGGGGACAGAGCCAATCCTACAACACCACCTACAACAACTACGCAAATGACACACAGAATGAAAGTCATACATCATTGATGATGAACTCAATCAGCACATCAGAAAATGAAGACCTAAAGGTATTTTACATTGATTCTGGATGCTCTAATCATTTGTCAGGAAATATAGAACTAATGTCAGAACTAGAGAAAGGTAGCTCTAGTCACACTGTTCAAACAGGTGACAATACAAGACACAAAGTACAATCAATCGGAAAAGTGAAATGCAAGAGTGGAGCAGATTTGCTAACCAATGTTTTGTATGTTCCAACAATACCGAAAAATCTGATCAGTGTGGGACAGATAGTCGAAAAAGGTTTTCAGGTCAGATTTACAAACAAAGGAGTATTTGTAGAAGATCCCAAGAACGGATATTATCAGATCGTTTCTGGTAAGAAAGAAGGCAGACTCTTTACCTTAAGAGTACAAGGGAACATTGGCCAAGCGCTGCTCACACATGATGAAAAGGTAATTACAGAACTTGATCTCTGGCACAAGAGATTAGGTCATTTTCACGAAAAAGGAATTAAAGCTATGATAGCGAACCAGTCTGTACTGGGATTACCGAACGTACAGAACCAACATATGATTCACAAATGCGAAGCCTGTCAAATGGGAAAAGCCCACAGGTTACCTTTCCAGAAGAAAGGATTCAAACATGATGGCGTGCTAGAACTCATACATACAGATGTATGGGGACCAACGAAAGAAGGATCAATCAGCGGGTCAAGGTACTATGTTTTATTCATTGATGATGCAACAAGGTGGATAACTCTTTATGTTTTGAAAGAGAAATCAGAAGTATTCGGAGCTTTCAAGCACTTTCATGCATATGCTGAGAGACTCACCGGACGGAAACTCAAAAGACTAAGGTCTGATGGAGGGGGAGAATACTTCTCCCGAGAATTCAATGACTATCTTTGGAATGCAGGTATCAAGAGAGAAATAACCTGCAGATATACACCACAACAGAATGGTGTAGCCGAAAGGAGAAACCGAACTCTAGTAGAGTTTGCACGAGCTATGCTAAAAGAAAAGAATTGCCCGGATTATCTTTGGGCTGAAGCTGTAAATACAGCTACATACTTGGTAAACAGGTTACCATGTACAGCGTTAGAAGGAATGACCCCTTATGAAGCCTGGTGGGGAAAGAAGCCAACACTTGATCACTGCAAAGTGTTTGGATCAGTAGCGTATGCTTATGTACCATCTCAACTGAGACATAAGCTTGAACCAAAAGCAGAGAAATATGTATTCGTCGGATATGATGAGAAACAGATGGGTTACAGGTTATGGAGCCCTCTAACCAAACATTTTACTGTTTCCAGGGATGTAACATTTGATGAACAGAAAAGCTGGTATGCAGATCAGAGTCATACAGCTGAAGAATTTGAAGAAGAAATAAAAAGAAGAGAGAAAGGAAAATCAATTGTTCAGGTAAACAAAGATGAAGAGGCAAGTACGTCCAGGACCGGTACAGGTATAAGGAACGAAGATGAAGACGGGTACTCAGACACACACGAAGAATATGAGCTAAGAAGGTCAAACAGAGTAAGAAGACAACCAGAAAGATACTCGTATGATACATCATATATAACTCAACAAGATTATGCATATATGGTTAAAGAAGAGGAGGAACCTCAGAGCTATGACGAAGCCAAAGGCAAGAAGCAATGGCAAGAAGCAATGAAAGAAGAATTCACCGCACTAGAAGAGAACAAGACATGGGAGCTTGTTCCTAAACCAAACGGTAAGAAAGTAATTGGAAATAAATGGGTGTTCAAAGTTAAAAAACTTGCAGATGGAAGGATAGCCAGACATAAAGCGAGACTGGTTATCAAGGGCTATGCTCAGACGCATAGCATAGACTATGACGAGACATTCAGTCCGGTGGCAAAGATGTCAACTATAAGGACAGTAATTGCTATAGCAGCATCAAAAGGATGGAAGCTAAGTCAGCTAGATATAAAGAATGCATTCCTGAATGGATATATATCAGATGAAGTATATATGGAACAACCGGAAGGGTTTATAAGTTCCAAATACCCAAACTTTGTTTGTAGGTTAAGAAAAGCACTTTATGGACTGAAGCAAGCTCCAAGAGCTTGGAACTACAGACTCGTGAAGTATCTGAACGAACTTGGATACCAAAGTTCGAAGGCAGATGCAAGTCTACTCATCAAAAGGACAGAAGAAGGAGTGATCTACATTTGTATCTATGTAGATGACATAATAATTACAGGAACCTCAGATGCAGGAATCACAGAGGTAAAGAAACTGCTAGAAAAGGAATTCAAGATCAGTGACCTAGGAAAGTTATCATACTTTCTAGGAATGGAAATCACATATACAGATCATGGTGTATATGTCACACAAGAAAGGTATCTCCTGAACTTACTGAAGAAGTTCAAAATGGAGAATTGCAGAGAAGCTTCAACACCGCTTGAAGTAAACCATAAACTCAGTAAATATAGTGGTACAGAGTTTAAAGATATGAAGAAATACCAATCGTTAGTAGGAAGCCTAATATATGCTATGCTAACAAGACCGGATCTTAGTTTTCCGGTGGGAGTTCTCTCACAGTTTATGCATTGTCCGACAGATCAACATTGGGTTGCAGGACAAAGAGTTCTCAGATATATCAAAAGAACTATAAAGGAAGGATTATATTATCCTTTTACGTCAGATATAAGGCTCAGAGCATATAGTGACTCAGATTGGGCAGGAAGTCAAGATGACCGAAGATCAACGCACGGGTATATGATATACCTAGGAGATAAGCTGGTAAGCTGGTGTTCGAAGAAACAACACACAGTAGCTTTATCATCAACAGAAGCAGAATACAAAGGACTGGTAGAAGCAGCAAAAGAAGTAATATGGATGCAGACTTTACTTAAAAGCATGGGTATAGATCAAAGTATACCGATCATACATGGAGATAATATGAGCTCGCTGTATCTTGCAGCGAATCCTGTGTTTCATGCAAGAACAAAACACATAGAGATTCAGTACCATTTCCTAAGAGAAAAAATAATGGAGAAAGAGATAGAAATGGTTTACACTCCTACGAAAGATCAAATTGCAGATATTCTGACAAAGAGATTGGATGGAACAAAAACAAACAGATTCAAAGAAATGGCAGGAATAAAAGAAAGAAAGATATATGAAAGACCGGAAGAGGTCAAATTAGTGATTGAGGGGGAGCTGTTAAGGAAACACTCACGAATTTGACACAACAAACAAGAGAGAAACAGAATCTTCCGGAAAATCTATGCGCAGGTGTACAGTATGCGAAGTTAGTGCGCGGTGTCCGCATAACAGAGCAATTAACCGCGGCGGGCGCGTAAGGCGCGCATAATGCAAATTAAAGAGTGACAGGGCAGAAGAGCGCCAAAAGAAATTGTATATATATATATAGCAAGGATTGAAGAACACAGGTGTGCGTGTATGCGAGTGACGCAGATATACACGGAGAGGGAATCATAGATGATACACAGAGGAGAACGGAAGACTGAGAGAAGACGCCATAGATTGCGTATGAGTGAAGAGAGTTAGAAGTTCTCTGAAGACGCCATAGATCGCGTATGTACAGATGAATAACACAAGCCTGAAGTGTCGGGCCTTTTCATCTGAAGAGAGATGGTAATAAGAAACTACTCACTGTAGGAGAGTTTCTGTGACTTGAGCAAGAAGAGGCCAAGCTTACTTGTACACATCTTCTCTAATTGAAAACACATGTTCATGTGGACGACTGCGTGCAATCTTTACTTGTGAAGAATCTGAAGTTATTTCGCATTACGGTAGGAAGCTTAGTTTATCGTTAACTGTCACGACTCGTTACTAAACGTGCTTCAGTACCTTCTCTGTAAACGCATGTTTCGGCGTACAACAGTTTACTCAGTAAACATATTTCAGTAATTTTTCGGTCAGTTACAGTTTCTCAGAAATCAGGATTTTTTCGGTAAATCAACGAAGTATAACTCGTGGCAGAGGTTGAAGCTTTGTATGAGAGATAGCTCATCTTGTAGCTAGACGTCTCTATTTTAAGCTGATCACAGTTTCCGGTGGAATGAAGATGTACACACAGTACAAAAGTTAACCGGAAAGTAGCAGTTCAGAACTGTGAAGTTTCCAGAAGGAAGTTCATTCGGTGAAGGAAGCTCACACACTACTTCCTTACTTCACATAAGTTCATCTGAAGCAATTACGAACAGAACTAAGTTTATTTCGATGAAGTTCCGGCACAACTACGGTGTCAGTCCAGTAACAGTCTGGTGAAGTTCCGGTGGAACTTGTGTCGCAGGATAACACAGTTAAAGCGACGAAAATTAGGCTGAGCTACTGTTGATTACAGAGGTGTTCTGAATCACTCTAGCTTAGCATTCTATTGCGGTGGCGCGGCAATTTCCGCAGGCCTGACAGAGTTCACGCCTTGTCGCGAAATCCACCTTCAGGGCGAAAGTATTTCCGCAACAGTAGGCGTTAGAGCCGAAGTCTTTCGCCAACATTACACACTCTTTCACTCTCCTCATACCCACATACAAGTATACCCACACACATGGACTCTTACTCACACACATGCACTCTTACTCACACACCTCCACACTCTTGCTCTCTTTTTCTTTCTCTCTCTCTCTCTCTCCCTCTTCCCTTACTCACTTTTTCCTCTTACTCTTTCACTCTCATCCTTTCTTACACACTCTCACATACACTCAATCATACAATCATTAATTAAAGCTGTAAAAGAGACATGCATTTCTTACATCAACACACAATGGGTTCTTATAGGTTCAGCATGTAACTTTTTGTCGATATCTATTGCCCATACAATGTCACATGCGATTACTATGCTAGACACGGCTGCTTAAAAATCTTGTGTTTTCATGGATTGGTTTAGGGTTGGATGGATGTCCTCACCATACCTAAATAAATGCAGACCTTCGATTAATGCAATCCCTGAACCAAAAGTAGTTGATATTGTTGATATATTTAGGTAGTGATGTGTGTGAACACACTAGGACCGCCAGGGCACTTTTTTCCCTCTTTAGGAGGCTTTTTTCACCCGGCTTGTATATACGCCTATTGCCCTAATGGGCTACTTATCTTTGCACATTCTAGTGGTAATACATTCAGTATTGTGTGTTGAGCTCAAAGCTTCTTCTTCTTCCTTGTGTTGTTCGCGTGCTTCCGGAAACGTCTAACTCCAACAATTGGTATCAGAGCAGTTTGTCGCTTCATCTAGGGCTTCGTCGACACTCCTCTGGTTGTAGTCTCAAAATCACACAAATTTTGGTGAGCATACTTAGCGTGTTTTCGAGATCAAAACAGCTTTGATGTGTGGTGCTGAAATCACGATCTGAGCGCGTTTCGGCCTCTGAACGCACTATCAGAACACTTGTGCAGGCTATTTTATCTTTCTGTGCCAAAGGTACATGCCAGTTTTTGTTTGCCAGTATAAGCATCTCGAAGTGTGCTACACGTCTAGCAGAATTCATCTCGGTAATTCTCTTTAACTTTTTGAGATACAGTCAATTTTCTACATCAAGGTATTTTAATCACCGGCCATAGATGAAAGCAGCGATGTATTCCGTATGTCAGCTGTTGAGGATAAGTTGGATGGTACGAACTACCCATTATGGGCTTATCTGATGCGTCATGTATTGGTTGCAAAAGGTCTGTGGAACATTGTGCAGGGTGTTAAAAAACATCCTATCACACCTGCAATTGTTACAACTGCAGGTACTGAAGTTGATGCAGAAGGTGCCAAAGATGATGATATTCTACATATTCCTCTTCATGCTACGATTTCTGCTGCACCTACTATGGAGTAGATTCATTGGGATGGCAGAGATGCGCAGGCACATGCATTGATAGCTTTGTCTGTCAAACGTGCCATTATTCCTCACATTCGCTCTTGTAGAAAAGCTAAGGATGCTTGGGATATACTTACCACATTGTACCAAGCTAGGAATGAGGCTCGTGTTGCTTACCTTCAAAAATAGTTGGAGAGTGAACACATGAATGGTGATTCTATGGATAGTTTTTTAACAAAGATCAAAGACTTGAAGGAACAATTGATTTCTGCTGATGAGGTTATACTAGATAGCTCACTTGTGCAGACCATTCTGAATGATCTTCATGATTCATATCACAGTTTTGCTTCTACTCTTTTGTTGATGATGAAAGGCAATCGAAATGCCTTGTCTTTTGAGCTATTAGTCTCTGTTTTGTTGCAAGAGGATCAGTCCATGTAGAACAGATCCATTATGCGTGTTGCAGATCAAGCTTTCTTAGCTTGCCAGAAGAGCAAAGGAAAATAGAGCTCTTCAACTAGTAAGCAAAAATCTGCTAATTTTGCACAATCAAAGAGGGAAGACAAAGATGAAAAGAAATCAGAAAAGTAGAAATTGTTTTACAAGTATTGTAAAGGAAATGATCATATCATAAAGAACTGTCCAAAACTAGCTTAAAGAGGAAAAGAAGAAAGAGGTTGGAATGGTTGTTGTAGAGGCCTCTACACCAAAAACAGAGTCTGTTAATCTTGTGCAAGAAGAAGAATGGGTGTTTACTATTGTTTGCAATTTTGGCCCATCTTCTCATGAGCAGTGCATGTCTGTAGTAGACTCAGATGTTTGGTACTTTGACAGTCGGGCGACCAAACATATTACCTTGCAGCACAGTTGCTTCTCTTCACTCGAGCCTGCCCCTATAAGGAATACTGTTACATGCACCAACAACTCCTCTTATCGTGTCATGGGAGTTGGTAAGATCATTTTGACTACTGCTAATGGTAGTTCTTTCACTTTGTCATATGCTTTGTTTGTGCCAAGGATCAAGAAAAATATGTTATCAGTTTCTGCATTCACCAAGATTGGCTTGGTTGTGAAATTTGTTGATGACAGATGTATAGTTCATGATCTATCAAATGGCGACGAGATTATTGCTTCTGGCATTTTATGTCATGGGCTATATAAGCTCATAGACTATGAAAGATTTTAAATGATTCGGCATGTGCAGTACATGATTCTCAAGCTATGTCAGATGCAAAGCTTTGGCATGCACGCTTTGGTCATTTGAATTTTGCTAGTTTGCTATGCCTGCAGAAATCTGAAATGGTGTCCTCTTTCACCAAACTTGAGGCACCAGGAAAACATGTTTGTGAAGGCTGTATTTTGGGCAAAATGCAGCATTTGTCCTTTCCAAAAGATGGTTCAGTTCGAGATACTCAAAAATTGCAGCTTGTACATAGTGATGTATGTGGTCCTATGCAGACACCTTCTTTTGGAAATTATCTTTACTTCGTGACTTTCATCGATGATTTTTCTAGGCATGCATGGGTATTTCCATTGAAGGCAAAGTCCGAAGTGTTCATGTGCTTCAAACAGTTTTTGGTTTTGGCTGAAAATCTGTCAGCATGTATAATGGGCACCCTCCGTTCTGATCGAGGGGGGAAATATATGTCTTCTGATTTTAATGCATTTCTAGCTGAACGTAGGATAAAACACCAGTGTAGAGTGCCATATACACCTCAACTTAATGGAGTTGCTGAACGAAAGAACACGTCACTCATGGAAATGGCGAGGTGTATGGTCAAGAGTTAGGCTCTACCACAAAGTTTCTAGCTTGAGGCTGTCATGTGTGCAACATATGTACTTCACAGGCATCCCACTAAAGCGCTGCAGTCTATCACTCCATATGAGTCTTGGCATGACTAAACGCATTCTGGTTAGCCGTGATATTGTTTTTGTGGAAGATGCTATTCAGCCATTGCTTTCATGTACTAACGAGACATATGTTAGCTCCAAAGACATGTATGATACTTTGCTACCTCTTTTAACAAGTGGACAGTCTAGTGGTGGTCCTAATGAGGCAACTTCTCAGCGTTTGCAGGTTTCATGTGATGATGCAGATCATTCCATTTATGATGTAGATTTATATGATGCACTTATTGATGAGAGAGCTGATATTGAGCAGGCAAGAACTATGCCAAAATGGCTAGTGTAGACCTTGCCTGATAGAAAATTAGATGCACCTCTGTCATATCATACTTGATTAGGCTCTCATAGTGCCTCTTTTGCATCAAATTGCTATGTTATGGTTGCGTCTAGTCTCTGTGATGAGACTGAGCCTGTTTCGTTTGATGAAGCATAAAATTCAGGAAATTGGATGGCTGCTATGCAATGCAATAATGAAGAATGGTCCTTGGTCTTTATGTGACTTGCCTCCTGGCAAGAAGGCCATTGGCACTAACTGGGTATACAAGTTGAAGCATAAACCTGATGGTACACTTGACAGGTATAAGGCTAGGCTTGTTCCAAAGGGTTACACCTGACCTTTGCAGCTACATGTCGTATGACTACTGTTCGGAGCATATGTGCACTTGCAGCCCGTCATGGTTGGAATGTACATTAGTTGGACATTAAAACTGCATTTTTGAATGGTGACTTGCATGAAGAAGTGTATGTTTTTCATCCTCATGGCTTTGTACAAAAAGGGCATGAAAACCAAGTGTGTAGGTTACAGAAGGCATTATATAGTTTAAAGCAAGCACCATGTGCATGCTATGAGAAGATACATGCCTATCTGATTGCACATGGTTTTAAGAACAATCCAACTGAGTAAGCATGCTAATGATGTGCTTCTGATCATTGTCGTCTATGTTGATGACATGCTGCTCACTGGTCCTATTGAGAAACATATTGCTGATTTTAAGGCTGATTTTCATGCCTCATTTGAGATGTCTTATTTGGGGCATTTGCATCACTATTTGGGGATTCAGTTTACGCAAGTTGATGGTGGAATGGCTTTGTGTCAAACGAAATATATTGACACATTGTTGCATCATTTTGGCCTTGAAGACTGTAAGCCTATTGCCACTCCTATGGACACACGTTTACGATTGAGTCTTCATGATGTTGGAGATGCATTTGATGCTGTTCTCTATTAGCAAGCTGTTGGATGCCTAATTTACTTATGCATTACTCGGCCAGATATTCAGTTTGCTATCTCATAGATGAGCAGGTTTATGCATTGCCCAGGAGTCAAGCATTGGTAGGTGGTTAAGCGCATCTTTCGCTACTTGAGTGGTACTCGGCTACTTGGGTTGTTTTATCCCAAGGGGGGATCACTACCACCAGATTTGATTGGGTAGGTTGCTATGACACTCCTGTATCCACTAGTGGCCTTTGCTTCATGCTTGGTAGCTCATGTATATCTTGGTTGAGCAAGAAGTAGCCTATTGTGGCCACTTCTAGTTGTGAGGCTGAGTATAGGGTAGTTTTCACAGCGACTGTTGAGTGTGTGTGGCTCATATGCCTTATGGCTGATTTGGGTGTTGACGAGTCTTCTGCCACCATCTTCACTGACATTTAGAGCGCATTGGTAATTGCCAACAACCCCGTGTTCCATGCTCGCACTAAGCACATTGAGGTGCATTATCATTACGTCAAGGAGAGGTTCTCTACTAGGGAGATTAGCTTGGCATATGTGCCCACACAGGAGAACATTGCAGACCTTTTCATGAAGGCTCTACCTAGGGAGAAGTTTGAAGCTTTCTGCAAAGCTTTGGGCTTACTTCCTTTTGTGGATTGATTTCCACATAGCTTGGCACTTCCTTATACATGAGTGCCAGCTCCTAGTTCACCGCATCACTCCCCTTCAACCTTTGGTCTCTCACTAAAGGAAAGCTACTCTCTTTATCATTCTTTATTTCTCTCCCATAGTTACTTTGGCCATATTGGATTTTAGTGGGAG
>CM035412.1:150032178-150034678 GCA_020310875.1 Ceratopteris richardii
GCAATGCTTTGGAGGAGCATTTCCAAAACACCACAAAGTCAAGGAAGGCATCTTTGTGGGCAAAATTTACTACATTCAAGAAAAAGGCCTCTCAATCCATCTCAAATTATGTAACCAGAATGAAGGACATTGCAGATGCATTAGGAGCTGTACATGAAGACATTGAGGAGGATAAATTGGTAAGGCAAATCCTTACAGGTCTGAGAGGTGATGACAAATGGAAGCCATTCATTTTGTCTATTGAATTATCACTTGATCATTTTACTTCTGATTTAAATCAGTTGCTAGGACATATGTTAACCTTTGAGCAGGATGTCAAAGGTGAAGGTGACAAGAGTACAGGTCATGCAATGTACTCAAAGGATAAGAAGAAAATTAGCAAAGGGAAGCAACAAGTAAATGAAGATGAAGGCACAACTAGTCAAGCCAACTTCCTAAGAGGAAGAGGAGGTGGCAAAGGTAGAGGAAGAGGCAGGAATAACAAAGATGGAGTCAAAGCTTGCTGGATTTGTGGTAAGACAAATCATTTAGCTAATGATTGTTGGCATAATAATCAGAGTAATGATGGATATAATTAGAATTTTAATTCAAGAGGAAGAGGTGGCAGAAATCAAAGAGGTAATTTGAGAGGTAGAGGTAGTAGGGGTTACTTTGGAAGAAATGCAGGTAGAGGATTCCAAAGTCAACAATACAATAATACCTACTACAATTATGCTTCAGATCAGAAGGAGGATTCAGCATTGATAATGAATGCAACTTGTGAAAGGCAAAGTGAAGACCAAAGAATCTTCTATATTGACTGAGGGTGTAGCAATCACCTGAGTGGCAACATAGCATTGATGACTGATTTGGAAAATAAGGTAACTAATCATGTTGTTCAAACAGGTGACAATACAAAGCACAATGTGAAGTCAATTGGATTAGTGAAGGCCAAGGATGGTAGCACTCTCTTGAGTAAGGTCTTGTATGTTCCTACAATTCCTAAGAATCCGATAAGTGTAGGACAAATTGTTGAAAAAGGTTATGAAGTTTAGATTCACTAATGAAGGAATGTTTGTGGAAGACCCTAGCAATGGGTATAAACAAATTATTTCAGGGAAGAAAGAAGGAAGATTGTTCACATTGAAGATTCAAGGTAATGTTGGTCATGCCTTGTTCACTTATGGAGGACATAAGGTCTCGGAGTTAGATCTTTGGCACAAGAGGCTTGGACACTTTAATGAAAGAGGTATCAAAGATATGATTAACAATGGTTCAGTGCTTAGATTGCCTAATGTTGCAGGTCAACATATGACATACAGATGTGAGACATGTCAATTAGGTAAGGCTCATAAGCAATCTTACTCCAAGCATGGTTTTATGTATTCAGAGAAGCTTGAGTTGGTACATACAGATGTGTGGGGACCATCAAAGGATTTCAGTATCAATACTATGTGATTTATGTTGATGATGCTACCAGATGGATCACTATCTATGTGATCAAAGATAAGTCAGAAGTGTTTAATACATTTAAACACTATCATGCATATGCAGAAAGAATTACAGGTCATAAATTGAAGAGACTAAGGTCAGATGGAGGGGGAGAGTATTTCTCTAATGAGTTGAGTGATTACTTGTGGAATGCAGGTATAAAAAGAGAAATTACTTGCAGGTACTCTCCTCAACAAAATGGTGTAGCAGAAAGGAGGAATAGAACTCTTGTTGAGTTTGCAAGATCCATGATGAAGGAGAAAAATTGCCCTAATTATTTGTGGGCTGAGGCTGTAAATACAGCTACTTATTTGGTCAATAGGTTACCATGTAAAGCCTTGCAGGGTATGACACCATATGAGGCTTGGTGGGGTAAGAGACCTACCTTAGATCATTGCAAAGTATTTGGATGTTTGGCATATGCATATGTGCCATCACAATTAAGACACAAATTAGAACCTAAAGCTGAAAAGTATGTGTTCATTGGTTATGATGACAAGCAGATGGGTTATAGATTGTGGGGTCCATCCACAAAGCAATTCATTGTATCTAAGGATGTTACATTTGATGAGCAAGGTACTTGGTATGTAGGAACTATCAATATTAATACAGATGATGAAGAAATTGTGAGTCAAAAGAAAGGTAAATCAAAGGTTTAGATATTTGATGAACAAGAGAATAATGAAGTGCAAGTTGAAGTTGAAGAAATGCCAAGATTTGATCCCGAGTGTGAAGAACCAGAAACCTCAAGGAGTGGAGAACTCAAAAGGTCATCAAGACACAAGTGGCAAACTACAAGGTATAGCTATGATACTTCTTTTTTGGCTACCAAAGATTATGCTTACATGATAAAGGCAGATGAAGACCCTTCTACATATGAAGAGGCAAAAGGTAAGGAAAATTGGGAGAAAGCTATGCAGGAAGAATATGATGCTTTGATGGAGAATCAGACATGGGATTTGGTTCCTAAACCAAATAGTCAAAAGATCATTGGATGCAAGTGGGTATACAAAACAAAGAGATTTGCAGA
>CM035412.1:150052178-150057178 GCA_020310875.1 Ceratopteris richardii
TATGTATCTATCTATCTATCTATCAGATTCTATCTATCTATCTATCTATCTATCTATCTATCTATCTATCTATCTATCTATCTATCTATCTATCTATCTATCTATCTATCTATCTATCTATCTATCTATCTATCTATCTATCTATCTATCTATCTATCTATCTATCTATCTATCTATCTATCTATTTTTCTATCTATGTATCATCTATCTCTCTATCTATCTATCTATCTATCTATCTATCTATCTATCTATCTATCTATCTATCTATCTATCTATCTATCTATCTATCTATCTATCTATCTATCTATCTATCTATCTATCTATCTATCTTTTGTTGGAGAAACAATCACTAATTGGACCTATATTTGAAGGTCAAAGATTTAGAAGAAAACCACATGCCTATCTGAAGGGAAAAATTCACAAGTGTATCATATTTGTAAAGTCAGTTCACTTTAGTTCTAGAAGTTTTTTAAAAATCACGAGAATAAGAAAATCTATATATAAGTTAGTTTGTATCAACTGACGCAATGAGGAAGACAATGTTAAAGTGAGTTAGTACTCATTTTATATGACTGAGAATAGTGGAGCTTCTCTGTGTGAGAAAGCACCTGTGTATTTCTTAGTTTTCATAGCTATGAGAAGAACCAGTTAAAGTTATGTGTATAAGTCTTCTTCTTCCATCTCTAGTGTTTGTCTTTTCTGTAATGTTTTGAAGAATTGAAGTTTTCCAAGCAAGTTGATGCCTGGCATCGAATGTATGTTGAAAGGTTGAGTTTTATGCGGGAAGTTGATGCCTGACATCGAATCTCACTGATAAGTCCTTGTCTTCATATCTGATTTTTATCTACTACCAAATCTTCTTGAAAAGATGAAGTTTCTGGAGCAACTCGATGACTGGCATAGAGTTTCAACATAAAGTCGATGCTTGGCATCGACTTCTAACATAAAAGTGGTCTTGTTCATGTGTGTGTTCAAGGGGGTAATTCTGGCACTAAAAAAGTGGCTAAAAAAGCTCAAAGTAGATTCTTGGCATCGATTTTTGGTTGCAAGTTGATGCTAGGCATTGAATTTTCATTTTTAGACACTCAGGATTATTAAAACAGACAGAATTTCCACTTTTGGAAGTCATACAGGGTGGTCTTGTGAAGGCCATAACTTGAGTTCTCGAGATCCGTTTCATGCATATGATAGCTTGTTGGAAATCTCTACTCTTTTAGTTTTAGCTTGTAAAAGATCTTGGAGAAGTAATATTTGAGCTAAGAGAAATTAGAAAAATACGGAAGGTATGTCATTTTAGTGACTAAAAAAATCTGAAGAAGCAAAGTTCTTGGTTTCGGCTATCATTTCTCAAAGTTTGGAGTGGCAATGAGTTAATGGTGACCATAGAGGTGTTCTAGTGTCACATTAATTCATTTCTTGTTGGTGTTTAATACATCAACAAGTGGTATCAGAGCAGAAAGGTCCTAAAGAGCAGAAGGCAGCAAAGGTACGAGAAGTTTTGGAAAGTTTCCCATTAAAGTTTCAAAGGTGAAGCATTTGAAGACACAAGGCATCAAAAGATTACTTTTGAAGTATCCTCATACACAAAGAACTTCAAAAGGTATTATCCTTTATCCTTTAAGCTCACAAGTTGTAGGAGAAAGAAAGGAGTATGGCAGATCATATCTCCATTGACAAACTGGAGAGAGATAATTACCCCGCATGGGTAATGAGAATGGAAGCCTTACTTATGAGTAAGGATCTCATGATATATGTTACAGGTGAAGAAGAGAAGCAAGTATTTGAAGATGAAAGCCGACCAAAGAAAGAGGAACTTGATGCTTTAAAGCATTGGCAGAAGAAGGATGCAAGTGCAAAAGCCTACATTTACAATACAATCTTTGATCATTTGCTACCACACATCAGAGGATTGGAATCATCTGAAGATATATGGAATGCATTGGAGTATCATTTCCAAAGCAATACTAAAGCAAGGAAAGCAAGTCTATGGTCAGCGTTTACAACATTCAAGAAGAAGCCAAGTCAAAGTATTAGTGATTATGTCACTAAGATGAAGGATCTAGCAGATAGTCTTGGATCCATAGATGAAGATGTTGAAGATCACAGATTGATTGCTCAACTACTTGGAGGATTGAGAGGAGATGAAAGGTGGAAACCTTTTGTCTTGTCAACAGAACTTTCTTTGAATCATTATGTTCCAGATTTGAACCAGTTGCTTGGTTTGATGCTCACATTTGAGCAAGACTTGAAGGGAGATGGAGACAAAGGACAAAGTTCTGCAATGTACATGAAGAATAAGAAGAAAGGAGATAAAGGTAAAGCAAAGGATGAAGAAGAGTCAACTTCTCAAGTTTATTATGCAAGAGGTAAAGGCACTGGTAGAGGAAAAGCAAGAGGTTTTGGAAGAGGTAGAAGTAATCAGAATAACAACAAGAAAGCTTGTTGGATCTGTGGATTGAGTAATCATTTGGCTCATGACTGTGGGCACAAGCAACAAGGATCAAACCAGAATCAAAACAACAATAGCAGAGGCCGAGGTGGAAGATATCAAAGTAATTTTCAAAGAGGTAGACAAAGTCAAAGAGGAGGCTATGGTAGAGGTGGAGGAAGAAGTTGGGGACAGAATCAATCCTACAACACCACCTACTACAACTATGCAAATGACACACAGAATGAAAGTCATACATCATTGATGATGAATTCAATCAGCACATCAGATAAAGAAGATCTAAAGGTATTTTACATTGACTCTGGATGTTCTAATCATTTGTCAGGAAACATAGAATTGATGTCAGAATTGAAAAAAGGCATTTCTAGCCATATTGTTCAAACAGGTGATAATACCAGGCATAGTGTACATTCAATTGGAAAAGTGAAATGCAAGAGTGGAGCAGATTTGCTAACCAATGTTTTGTATGTTCCTACAATACCTAAAAACTTGATTAGTGTGGGACAGATAGTTGAAAAAGGTTTTCAAGTCAGGTTTACAAATGAAGGAGTATTTGTTGAAGATCCAGAGAATGGATATAATCAGATTGTATCTGGTAAGAAAGAAGGTAGACTCTTTACTTTAAGAGTGCAAGGGAACATTGGTCAAGCTTTGCTCACACATGGTGAAGCAGTGATTACAGAACTTGATCTCTAACATAAGAGATTAGGTCATTTCAATGAAAGAGGAATTAAAGCTATGGTTGCTAATCAGTCTATACTAGGATTACCAAATGTGCAAAGTCAACATATGGTTTATAAATGTGAAGCATGTCAAATGGGAAAAGCACACAGGCTACCATTTCAAAAGAAAGGATTCAAACATGATGGAGTACTTGAGCTCATTCATACAGATGTATGGGGACTAACAAAAGAAGGTTCTATCAGTGGCTCAAGGTATTATGTTCTTTTCATTGATGATGCTACAAGATGGATAACATTATATGTTTTGAAGGAAAGATCAGAAGTGTTTGGAGCTTTCAAGCATTTTCATGCATATGCAGAGAGAGTCACAGGTCAAAAGCTTAAGAAACTGAGGTCTGATGGAGGGGGAGAATACTTCTCCCAAGAGTTCAATGATTATCTTTGGAATGCAGGTATTAAGAGAGAAATAACTTGCAGGTATACACCACAACAAAATGGTGTAGCAGAAAGAAGGAATGGGACTTAAATGGTTAAGTTTGCTAGAGCTATGCTAAAGGAGAAGAATTGTCCAAATTATCTTTGGGCTGAGGTAGTAAATACAGCTACATATCTTGTGAATAGATTACCATGTGCAGCTCTCAATGGAATGACTCCATATGAAGCTTGGTGGGGTAAGAAACCAACACTAGATCATTGTAGAGTGTTTGGATCAATTGCATATGCTTATGTGCCATCACAACTTAGGCATAAACTTGAACCAAAGGTAGAAAAATATGTGTTCATTGGTTATGATGAAAAGCAGATGGGTTACAGATTGTGGAATCCTCTAACCAAACAATTTATTGTTTCTAGAGATGTTACATTTGATGAACAGAAAAGTTGGTATGCAGATCAAAGTCATACAGCTGAAGAATTTGAAGAAGAGGTAAGAAGATGTGAGAAAGGAAAATCAATTGTGCAGGTAAATAGAGATGAAGACTATATGCAAGCAAGTACATCCAGAAGTGGATTAACAACAAGGAATGAAGAAGCTCCTATATTTGATGAAGAGGTGTATCCAGACACTTATGAAGAATGTGAACCAAGAAGGTCAAGCAGGACTAGAAGACAACCAAAAAGGTATTCTTATGATACTTCTTACATAACTCAGAAGAACTATGCATATATGGTCAAAGATGATGAAGAACCTCAGAACTATGATGAAGCTAAAGGTAAGAAGCAATGGGAAGAAGCAATGAAGGAAGAATTCAATGCACTCGAGGAGAACAAGACATGGGAACTTGTTCCTAAACCAAATGTTAAGAAAGTAATTGGAAATAAATGGGTTTATAAAATGAAGAAGCTTGCAGATGGAAGTATAGCCAGATACAAAGCTAGATTGGTGGTGAAAGGCTATGCCCAAACCTATGGCATAGATTATGATGAGACATTCAGTCCTATAGCTAAGATGTCAACTATAAGGACAATCATTGCTATTGCAGCTTCAAAAGGATGGACTCTAAGTCAATTGGATATAAAGAATGCATTCTTGAATGGATACATATCAGATGAGGTATACATGGAACAACCTCAAGGGTTTATAGATTCCAGGTATCCAAATTTTGTTTGCAGGTTGAGAAGAGCATTGTATGGATTGAAGCAAGCTCCAAGAGCATGGAACTATAGACTAGTGAAGTATCTGAATGATCTTGGATATCAAAGTTCAAAAGCAGATCGAAGTCTACTCATCAAAAGAACAGAGGAAGGTATAATCTACATTTGTATTTATGTAGATGACATTATAATCACAGGTACTTCAGATCAAGGAATCAAGGAGGTAAAGAGATTACTTGAGAAAGAGTTTAAGATCAGTGACCTAGGAAAGTTGT
>CM035412.1:150067178-150077178 GCA_020310875.1 Ceratopteris richardii
TCATATTCTCGTGATTTTTTAAAAAACTTCTAGAACTAAAGTGAACTAACTTTACAAATATGATACATTTGTGAATTTGTCCCTTCACATAGGCATGGGGTTTTCTTCCTAAGATTTGACCTTCAAATATATGTCCAATTAGTGATTGTTTCTCCAACAGCTCCCCCTCAATCATTAATTGACATTCCCTGTTTCTTCATATCATCTTCTTTCCTTTTACTCCTGCCATGCTTTTGAATCTGCTGGTCTTCACACCATCCAAGCTCTTTGTCATTATGTCTGCTAACTGATCTTTAGTAGAAATGTACTCCACTTCAATCTCCTTCTCCATTACCTTTTCTCTGAGAAAATGATACTGTATCTCTATGTGCTTTGTCCTTGCATGAAATACTGGATTTGCTGCAAGATAAAGTGAATTCATATTATCTCCATGAATTGTAGGTGTACCTTGATCAATGCCTAAGCTCTTGAACAATGTCTGCATCCATATGACTTCCTTAGCTGCTTCCACAAGTCCTTTGTACTCTGCTTCAGTTGATGATAATGCTATTGTATGTTGTGTCTTTGAACACCAACTTACAAGCTTATCACCAATGTATATCATGTAACCATGAGTTGATCTTCTGTCATCTTGATTACCTACCCAGTGTGAGTCACTATAGGATCTCAACTTCAAATCTGATGTAAAAGGATAATATAATCCTTCCTTTATAGTTCCTTTGATATATCTGAGAACTCTTTGACCTGCAATCCAATGTGGGTCCTTTGGACAATGCATGAATTGTGACAAAACTCCCACTGCATAACTAAGATTAGGTCTTGTTAGTGTAGCATAAATCAAACTACCCACAAGAGATTGATACTTCCTCATATCTTTGTAGTCTGCACCATCATATTTACTGAGCTTGTGATTAACTTCAAGTGGAGTTGAAGCTTCTCTGCAATTTTCCATATCAAACTTCTTCAATAGATTCAGAAGATACCTTTCTTGTGATACATATATGCCATGATCTGTATAAGTGACTTCCATTCCAAGAAAGTATGACAACTTTCCTAGGTCACTGATCTTGAACTCTTTCTCAAGTAATCTCTTTACCTCCTTGATTCCTTCATCTGAAGTACCTGTGATTATAATGTCATCTACATAAATACAAATGTAGATTGTACCTTCCTCTGATCTTTTGATAAGTAGACTTGAATCTGCTTTTGAACTTTGATATCCAAGATCATTGAGATACTTCACCAGTCTATAGTTCCAAGCTCTCGGAGCTTGCTTCAATCCATACAATGCTCTTCTCAACCTGCAAACAAAATTTGGATACCTGGAATCTATAAACCCTTGAGGTTGTTCCATGTATACCTCATCTGATATGTATCCATTCAAGAACGCATTCTTTATATCCAATTGACTTAGAGTCCATCCTTTTGAAGCTGCAATAGCAATGATTGTCCTTATAGTTGACATCTTAGCTACAGGACTGAATGTCTCATCATAATCTATGCCATAAGTTTGGGCATAGCCTTTCACCACCAGTCTAGCTTTGTACCTAGCTAAACTTCCATCTGGAACCTTCTTCACTTTATAAACCCATTTATTTCCAATTACTTTCTTACCATTTGGTTTAGGAACAAGTTCCCATGTCTTGTTCTCCTCCAGTGCATTGAACTCTTCCTTCATGGCTTCTTCCCATTGCTTCTTACCTTTAGCTTCATCATAGTTCTGAGGTTCTTCATCATCTTTGACCATATATGCATAGTTCTTCTGAGTTATGTAAGAAGTATCATAAGAATACCTTTCTGGTTGTCTTCTAGTCCTGCTTGACCTTCTTGGTTCACATTCTTCATAAGTGTCTGGATACACCTCTTCATCAAATATAGGAGCTTCTTCATTCCTCCTTGTTAATCCACTTCTGGATGTACTTGCTTGCATATAGTCTTCATCTCTATTCACCTGCACAATTGATTTTCCTTTCTCACATCTTCTTACCTCTTCTTCAAATTCTTCAGCTGTATGACTTTGATCTGCATACCAACTTTTTTGTTCATCAAATGTAACATCTCTAGAAACAATAAATTGTTTGGTTAGAGGATTCCACAACCTATAACCCATCTGCTTTTCATCATAACCAATGAACACATATTTTTTTGCCTTTGGTTCGAGTTTATGCCTAAGCTGTGATGGCACATAAGCATATGCAATTGATCCAAACACTCTACAATGATCTAGTGTTGGTTTCTTACCCCACCAAGCTTCATATGGAGTCATTCCATTCAGAGCTGCACATGGTAATCTATTCACAAGATATGTGGCTGTATTTACAGCCTCAGCCCAAAGATAATTTGGACAGTTCTTCTCCTTTAGCATAGCTCTAGCAAACTCAACCAAAGTCCTGTTCCTTCTTTCTGCTACACCATTTTGTTGTGGTGTATACCTGCAAGTTATTTCTCTCTTAATACCTGCATTCCAAAGATAATCATTGAACTCTTGGGAGAAGTATTCTCCCCCTCCATCAGACCTCAGTCTTTTAAGCTTTTGACCAGTGACTCTCTCTGCATATGCATGAAAATGCTTGAAAGCTCCAAACACTTCTGATCTTTCCTTCAAAACATATAATGTTATCCATCGTGTAGCATCATCAATGAAAAGAACATAATACCTTGAGCCACTGATAGATCCTTCTTTTGTTGGTCCCCATACATCTGTATGAATGAGCTCAAGTACTCCATCATGTTTGAATCCTTTCTTTTGAAATGGTAACCTGTGTGCTTTACCCATTTGACATGCTTCACATTTATAAACCGTATGTTGACTTTGCACATTTGGTAATCCTAGTACAGACTGATTAGCAACCATAGCTTTAATTCCTCTTTCATTGAAATGACCTAATCTCTTATGCCAGAGATCAAGTTCTGTAATCACTCCTTCACCATGTGTAAGCAAAGCTTGATCAATGTTCCCTTGTACTCTTAAAGTAAAGAGTCTACCTTCTTTCTTACCAGAGACAATCTGATTATATCCATTCTCTAGATCTTCCACAAATACTCCTTCATTTGTAAACCTGACTTGAAAACCTTTTTCAACTATCTGTCCCACACTAATCAAGTTTTTAGGTATTGTAGGAACATACAAAACATTGGTTAGCAAATCTGCTCCACTCTTGCATTTCACTTTTCCAATTGAATGCACACTATGTCTTGTATTATCACCAGTTTGAACTGTGTGACTAGAAATGCCTTTTTCCAATTCTGACATCAATTCTATGTTTCCTGACAAATGATTAGAACATCTAGAGTCAATGTAAAATACCTTTAGATCTTCTTTATCTGATGTGTTGATTGAGTTCATCATCAATGATGTATGACTTTCATTCTGTGTGTCATTTGCATAGTTGTAGTAGGTGGTGTTGTAGGATGATTCTGTCCCCAACTTCTTCCTCCACCTCTACCATAGCCTCCTCTTTGACTTTGTCTACCTCTTTGGAAATTACTTTGATATCTTCCACCTCGACCTCTGCTATTGTTGTTTTGATTCTGGTTTGATCCTTGTTGGTTGTGCCAACAGTCATGAGCCAAATGATTACTCAATCCACAGATCCAGCAAGCTGTTATTTTGATTACCTCTTCCTCTTCCAAAACCTCTTGGTCTTCCTCTGCCAGTGCCTTTACCTCTTGCATAATAAGCTTGAGAACTAGACTCCTCTTCATCCTTTGCTTTACCTTTATCTCCTTTCTTCTTGTTCTTCATGTACATTGCAGAACTTTGTCCTTTATCTCCATCTCCCTTCAAGTCTTGCTCATATGTGAGCATCAAACCAAGCAACTGGTTCAAATCTGGAACATAATGATTTAATGAAAGTTATGTTGATAAGACAAAAGGTTTCCACCTTTCATCCCCTCTCAAACCTGCAAGTAGCTGAGCAATTAATCTGTGATCTTCAACATCTTCATCTATGGATCCAAGACTATCTGCAAGATCCTTCATCTTAGTGACATAATCACTAATGGTTTGACTTGGCTTCTTCTTGAATGTTGTAAACTCTGACCATAGACTTGCTTTCCGTGCTTTAGTAGTACTTTGGAAATGATACTCCAATGCATTCCATATATCTTCAGATGATTCCAATCCTCTGATGTGTGGTAGCAAATGATCAGAGATTGTATTGTAGATGTATGCTTTTGCACTTGCATCCTTCTTCTGCCAATGCTTTAAAGCATCAAGTTCCTCTTTCTTTGGTCGACTTTCATCTTCAAATACTGGCTTCTCTTCTTCACCTGTTACATATACCATGAGATCCTTACTCATAAGTAAGGCTTCCATTCTCATTACCCATGCGGGGTAATTATCTCTGTCCAGTTTGTCAATGGAGATATGATCTGTCATACTCCTTTCCTTCTGCTACAACCTGTGAGCTTAAAGAATAAAGGATAATACCTTTTGAAGTTCTTTGTGTATGAGGATACTTTTGAAGTAACCTTTTGATGCCTTGTGTCTTCAAATGCTTCACCTTTCAAACTTTAATGGAAAACTTTACAAAACTTCTCGTACCTTTGTCGTCTTCTGCTCTCGAGAATCTTTCTGCTCTGATACCACTTGTTGATGTGTAAAACACCACAAGAAATGAATTAATGTGACACTAGAACACCTCTATGGTCACCATTAACTCATTGCCACTCCAAACTTTGAGAAATGATAGCCTAAAGTGAGAACTTTGCTTCTATAGAAATTCCTAGTCACCGAAATGACATACCTTCAGTATTTTGCTAATTTCTCCTAGCTTTTCTCCATGAAACTTTATAGACTGAAACTAGAAGAGTAGAGCTTTCCAAGAAGCTATCATATGCATCAAACGGATCTCTAGAACTCAAGTTATGGCCCTCACAAGATGACCCTGTATGACCTTCCAAAACTGGAAGTTTTGCCTGTTTTAGTATTCTTGGGTGTCTAAAAATAAAAAATTCGATGCCTAGCATCGAATTTCAGTCAAGGTCGATGCTGGGCATCGACTTTGAGCTTTTTTTGGCCCTTTTTCTGCACCAGAAATAGCTTCTTTTACACACACATGAAGAAGACCACTTGTATGCTAGAAGTCGATGTCGGGCATCCACTTTATGCTGAAACTCGATGCCAGGCATCGAGTTGCTCCACAAACCTCATGTTTTTAAAAAACTCAGCAACAGGTAACACACAGAGAATGGAAATAATGACTTATCAGCCATGATTCGATGCCAGGCATCGAATTGCTCAGAAAACTTGAACTTTTGAATTCATCACACAGTAGGCAAGCATGGAGATGATGGAGAGAGACTCATACACAGAACTTTACTCAGTTCTTTCTCATAGCTATGAAAACTCAGAAGTTTTACAGATGCTTTCTCACTCAGAGAAGCCCGACTATACTCAGTCATATAAAATGAACTCCTTCTCTCTTCTTTCTCTCTATTCTCTCGCACCACGTCAGTTGATACAAACTAACTTATATAGATTTTCGTATTCTCGTGATTTTTTAAAAAACTTCTAGAACTAAAGTGAACTAACTTTACAAATATGATACATTTGTGAATTTGTCCCTTCACATAGGCATGGGGTTTTCTTCCTAAGATTTGACCTTCAAATATATGTCCAATTAGTGATTGTTTCTCCGACAAGCTTATATTATCTCCAAATATTAATGGTGACCTAGTATATAAACCCAATTATGTATACAATAACTTGATCCATATAGCTTCTTGAGTGGCATTTGCCAATCCTCTATACTCTGCTTAAATAGAAGATAAAGCAACAGTAGGTTGCTTATTTGAAGACCATGATATTGGTTTATCACCTGCAAATGAAATGTATCCAGAAGTGCTTCTCCTATCATGCTTACATCCTGCCCAATCTGCATCTGAATAGATCTTTATATCCAAGTCTGAAGTGTAAGGGAAATACAAACCATGATGTTGAGTGCCTTTGAGATACTTTAGAATTCTTTTGGCAGCTTCTAAGTGAGGTACCCTTGGTTTGTGCATGAAGTGACTTAGCACACTAACTCCATATGCAATATCTATCCTTGTTAAGGTAGCATAGTTTAAGCTTCCAACTATGCTTTGGTAACCTGTAATGTCATCAATTTCATCACCTTCATGGGCACTTAGTTTTAGGTTTACCTCCATTGGAGTACTTGCAACTTTTGCATCCTGCAATTGAAACTTCTTCAACATATCTTGTATGTATTTTATAAATTCGAGAGTTAGTATAGACTAACTCAAGTCCAAGAAAATACTTCAGTAGACCAAGGTCATTGATCTTGAACTCCTTCATTATCTGGTTCTTGATTTGTTTGATTCCATTGACATCATTACCTGTAAGTATGATATCATCAACATATACACATAGGTATATTACCTCTGAATTACTTCTCTTGATGAATAGAGAAGTGTCTGCCTTGCTCATGACAAAACCTTGGTCTTGAAGGTATGTTGTCAACCTGTGATTCCATGCCCTAGGTGCCTGCTTTAATCCATAAAGAGCTTTATTCAATTTGCATACATATTTTACCTTGTTTGGATCCTCATAGCCAGGAGCTTGTGACATATATACCTCCTTTGAAATCCATCCATTCAAGAAAGCATTTTTTTACATCTAGCTGATACATGTTCCAATTCTTAGATGCAGCCACACTTACCAATACCCTGATGGTTGGCATCTTGGCTACAGGTGAGAATGTTTCTTCATAGTCAATGCCTTGGGTTTGTGCAAAACCTTTGGCTACCAATCTGGCTTTGTACCTATTTATAGACCCATCAAAATTTCTTTTGAGTTTATAGATCCATCTGGATCCAATTACCTTCATGGACTCTTTATTTGGTACTAGTTCCCATGTGTCACTTTCTTTGAGTGCTTCAATCCCCTCATCCATAGCTTCTTTCCATTCTGTCTTGGTCTTTGCTTCTTCATATGATCCTAGTTCTTCAATTGACAAGTCTTTGGCAAGATAAACAGAGTGTTTAGTAACAAGAGATGTATCATACCCATATTTGATAGGTTTTTTGCTTTCCCTTTGTGATCTTCTGATTGATTGATTTGAAGATTCAGGTATGTCTTCAAGCTTCTTCATCTTGACTTTGCCCTTGGACTTCCATGCCTTGAACTCTTCGAGATTGATAATGTCTTCATCATCTGAAGTGGTGTCTTCATTCTGAGTAGGTTCCTCCTTAGCAAGACTTGGAAACTCCTCCTCCAAGTCATAGGGTAGTTTAAACTTCCTGCATTCATTCTCATACCAAGAGTCACTTTCATCAAAGACAACATCTCTACTAACCATGAATCCTTTATTTGAAGGGTTGTAGAATTTGTACCCTTTCTGATTTAGATCATATCCAATAAAGATACACTTCTCAGCTTTAGGGTCTAGCTTACCTCTTATCTGGGAGAGAATGTGTACATATGCTACACATCCAAATATCCTGCAATGATCAAGTGAGGGCCTCTTCCCATGCCATGCTTCATAAGGTGTCATCCCATCAAGGGACTTAGATGGTAACCTGTTTATGAGGTAAGTGGCAGTAGAAACACTCTTTGCCGATAGGTAGTTAGGTAATTTCTTTTCATTTAACATTGACCTAGCTGTTTCAACAATCAACCTATTTCTTCTCTCAGCTACCCCATTTTGTTTAGGAGTGTACCTTGTGGTGATTTCTCTCTTGATTCCTCTGTTCTGCAAGAAGGTTTCAAACTCATTGGAGAAGTACTCACCTCCTCCATCTGACCTTAGCCTCTTTAGGTTCTTCCCTGTCTAATTCTCAACAAGTGCAAGATATTTTTTAAAATAGTTGAACACTTCATCTTTGTGCTTCATAAAGTACAATACAGTCCACCTGCTATAATCATCAATAAAAGATACATCGTACCTTGATCCTGAGATTTGAGGGTCTTTGCTTGGTCCCCATACATCTGTATGAACCTGATTTTGATGTCATGTTCATGATCAGAAGAGAATCATCTTGCTCTTCTGTATAGTTGTTGTAATCCTTTCTGGTTTTGAATACTCCTTGGTAGTTTCCATTGTTGTTGTAGTTGTTATTGTAATTGTTGTTGTATCCTTGATGATGGTTGAATCTGCCTCTTGAATGTGAGTATCCGCCTCCTTGATATCCTCTTCCTCTCTGATTCTTGTAGTTCCTGAAACACTCATCTGTAGTATGATTTGATAAACCACAAATGTTGCATGGTGAGGAGTTATAGGATCTCCCCCTACCTTGCTTACCTCCTCTGCCCCTTCCTCTTGATGATCTACCTCTCCCTGCATAGTTGGCTTGGGAGGTAGTACCTTCATCCTCTATCTTCTTGCTTTTTCCTTTATCTTTAGACTTACTTTTATCAGTGTATAGGGCAGAAGAGCTATTACCTTTGGATGTGTCTCCATTCTTGTTGAGCTTGGCTTCATGAGTGAACAATTGTCCCATGAGAGTTGTAAGATCTGGAATTTGCATGTCCATGTATAGGTCCATGGCAGTGGTGAAGCTTTCCCATTTGTCATCAGCTTTAATCCCATTGATCACTTGCCTTACTATCTGCTCTTCTTCAATCTCTTCTCCTATGCTTGCTAACTGATCTGCTACATCTTTAATCTTAGTCACATACTCTGAAATAGCCTCCTTAGGTTGCTTGCTTAGTGTGGTGAATTCAATCCACAATTGGTTTTTTCTGGTCCTTGTGTTGGAAGAGAAATAGGATGAAAAGGTTTCCCAAGTCTCTTGGGATGTCTTACAGTTTTTAATATGTGGCAAAATAAAATTAGAAATGGAGTTGAGTAAGTAGGACCTTGCTAATGCATCCTTGGCACACCATGTGTTGAGCTTTTCATGTTCTTCCTTTGTTGGTAGTCCTCTGGTTTTGAATGAGGGCAATTCCTCATCTTCTGAGATGTATCCATAAAGACTCCTTCCTTGTAGGTATGTCTTCATCCTTAGAAACCATGCTTGACAGTTGTTCCTATCCAATTTATCAATAAATGAAGGAAAACCATCTCCCATTTTACCTTAACTTGCTCTGATACCACTGTTGGGAATGATGGATGGACACTTCAAGAGAATGAGTAGGTACTGCCAAATCCTGATTTGTACCAACCCTTTGATACTTCAGAGTTGATAAATAGACCTCTTTAGTGTTCCAATGACACCATAAAATAGCCTATGTACTTTCGAAATGATGTATGAGCAAGTTGAATCAAAACAGACAACTTTGAACTTCAAGTCTTCAAGAAAACCTTCTATTTTTTACTATACACCTACTGCATCTTTTGCTCAGTATCACCAGCACAGTAGGAATCGCAAAAATTCCTTTTAGGGGTATCTAATTAGCTAACTATTCCAAGTAGAATGACTTAAACAGATTAACTATACTCAGAGAAATCAATTTAGCAAGTAAAGTTTTACCCTCGATATTTTAGGACTGTTGCAGACTTCCACCAGTGATCACCTCGACCAACATTTCTCTCAAATTGCTGAATAGAAATCCTTCAAATTTTGATAGCATGTAGAAAACTTTGAGCTGGTTCCAACAAGCTATAGATCTCTGAATTTAAGGAAGAAATGAGTGAGATATGATCTCCACATGTTGAGAGACTTTCATACACTATGACAGAGAACTCACAGATAGACAATGTAGATGTATGTATTAATGAACAATGTTGTACATTACCATTGGCATGAGGATCATTGCCTAATGGGGTAGATAGGTGTGGGCTAGGGTGTAGACCTCACACACACTCACAAAGTACAATAAAAGCTCAGGATGATGAGTCTCTTACATGTGCCTTTTCATGATCACTTTTATAGTAGTTGAGTTAAAGTTTGAATTTAAATTCAAACTTTTGGCTCTCTATAATCATACTCCTACATCCTAGGAGATATTCCATTAAAGCAAACTTTCCCACCAGTTCATTTTGGTAGGCCTTTACAAAGATTCCAAGTCAAAATATGACTTTAACAAAAAGGTGAAATGGTAATTAACCATTAG
>CM035412.1:150084678-150087178 GCA_020310875.1 Ceratopteris richardii
AAAGATGATGTTGAGAGCAGTCATGCCAACTACTCATAACCCATAATGAATGATGGGTAAGTGTGTTTGTGCCTGGGTTGAAAAAAGTATGTGCCTTGTGCACGGCCTTGTAATGTAGCCCTACGCATGCTTACTTGGAAAATGCATTGGAAGAAGTATGGTGCAAAAATTGCGGGTCTTGAGCTAAGTGCTCAAGGGTATGCTGACGAAGAGGTTTCCTAATCTATCATGGTTATGGTGTTGCCAGAGTAAAGATACTTACCGTGGTGAAGGGTTGATTGATGTCTGTCTCTTCATGTTGTATACCCGGCATTTGTGATGGAACATTGGCGATGAATGTCCATGTTACTGGTCCACCGAAAAGTGTTTTGAGTGCCTGGTTCGATCTTTTCGTTTCAACGCAATGTTTGCCAAATACTGAGAATTGAATTTCTTTATATTCTTTGACAAACAACATTGGATAACTACACCAAGCTTAGTTTCACATATTCTCTTTAGTTCACCATAAGCAGGAGTCTGCTCATCTAGTATACAGACAAGGATTTGCGGGGTACCAAACAAACTCTTGCAAATATCTCCTTGGAGGCTCTCATACATACAGTAGTTAAGCATCACTCAAGTTGTGGACCTTCAAGATCTTCACTCCCACCATGGTAAGGGGAAACCATAGGTGTGGATGCCATGTTCATGCTAAGTTCTTGACATCTACCAGATAAGACAGCAATAATATCATCTGCTAGCCGAGACACACTTCTATCCCAACTGATAAATGCCCAGTAATCAATAGTTCCAGCTTCAACTAAGCATGTCTCATTCATGTCCATGAGCGAAACCTGGGAATAAGTTTTGACTCTCTCTCTTTTTTTTTTTTTTTTTTTTTGGAGGAACAATGTCACCAAACAAGAAGATAGATGTTAGTATCAGAAAAAATAGTTGACATATGTCAATGTGCTCTTGTGCATGGGACTCTCCAATGTGTCTATGCACAGCCGTGTAATGTGGCCCTATATTAATGCATACTTTGGAAATGCATGACCTGAATGGTGCAAAAGACAAGGTTGTGCAAGGAGCACATGGTTGTCGCTCGTCGAGGCTTGATGTTACTTGCAGATGTTGACGCCATCTTTCTTGGATGTCTCCATGGGATCGCGAGATGATGTAATCCTTCTTATTGGAATCCATTTGAGAACAGCATTTGGCACAGTAGAGATCACTTCAGGCGACTTCATCTTTGGATGCTTTCTGAACTGTGGTTTCCAATGTGATTGGCCCTTTGGTTCGGTGTAGGCTACTTGTACTTTTGGCTTCCAAACCCATACCCTTTTTGCATATCTTCCTTCTATGGTTGAAGAGGTGATTTGATCTTCTTTCGGTCTCTGTACGCAGTTCTTACCCTTTTCTGATTTTGGCTTCTTTGTTGAGACTCTTTGCATGTGGGAGAATATAGGTTGCTGTGGATGTAAGAGCTTCTTAGGTACCCACATCTGTAATCGCCCTTGTTGGGCTGCAGCTAATTTCTTAGGCACCCAAACTTGTTGGATAAATTGTGATTGAGCTTGTCCGAGCTGCTTCCTTCGTCTTCTGACCTGGTTGGCTTGCCTGGATGGGATTTGTGGGGGCAAAGCTGGTGGTTTCTCTCCTTTGCGTACCCAGATCTGCGTCATGCTCGGAACTGCTTTCTTATCGAATGGTGTCTTTCTGTTTGATGTGGCAATTGTCATGATCAGTTGTGTTTGCCTCTGTGGTGGACTTACTAGTGTGGCTACTTGATTCTTTGGAGAAGAAGAAAGATCCACCCGCCTTCGAACCTGTTCTTCCACGATTGACTCCTTCTGCATCATAGAGCTTTTGACACATACAACATCTTCTTCCATATGATTAGTCTTAGAAGACCTAAGAGAGTGTGTGGTGCCATGATCTGGGAGCATGCAGTTCTCTAATTCTAATGTAATGCATTGTTCATGTACCCAAACTTGAAGAATTTTACTTCTTAGGTTTAAGTTGACTGCATTGTCATAAATCCAATCTTGTCCTAAGACAAGTGGTTCTGTAAGGTTCTCATCTTGACACACTAGCACTTTGACTTTCATTGGAACATCTTGCAGGTAGATGGGAAGTTCCACCTCGCCCAAACAAGGGGTTTCCACACCTCCCAATCCTATGAGATAAGCTTCTATGGGATTGATGTTCAACTGCAAGTCTTGGCAGTAGGAAAGTCTAACTACACTACTTGCTGCACCTGAGTCAATCAATGCCTTTACCATCCTTGCACCCTTCCCTTGTCCTATATCTATGGTCACAAAGGGTCTTCGGTCAATGACTTGAGAAGTCGCTATGCCTGACTTTTGGCACATATCCATGTGATATTTTGGGGCTTTTGAATTGACATCTAGGCCTAATCGCCTTAACTTATTTTGCCTAATACGCTCTCTGGCCTCTGCCTGTGCTTCTTCTCTTACTCTTAACTCTTCTTCTTTTCGTTTCTTAGCAGTGTTGAGTC
>CM035412.1:150099678-150149678 GCA_020310875.1 Ceratopteris richardii
GGATAATTAATGAGCGGTGTAAGTGAGTGCTGTTTAAAGAATGGTGTGAAATAAGTGTGTAATTAAAGTGGATAAAGTGAGTGGTTAAAAGTGTGGTAATTATATGGGAAAAATCAAAGAGTGGTCTAAATTAAGTATGCATTTAAAGTGCAAAAAGTATTTGATGAAAAGAATGGTATAAGTAGAGTGTGTAATTAAAGTGGAGAAAAGTCAAATGAAAGAGTGGTGATAAGTGTGGGTTAAAGAATGGATGAGAAAGAAAGCAGGAATTCAAAAGAGTGGTAAGCTCATAACTTCTCTGAGTATATATATGTATGTTTTGATCATGAATTGCTAATGTTTTTTTTTAGGTAGATTTTATCTTCCTCTTTTGCTTCGTTTTCCTTCATCTCCATGTCTGGCAGCTATTGGCGGCATCTGCAGCACGTAGAGCATGTGTAGAGAGAGAAAGTGTAGAGGTAAGTGGACAACTTCTGGCGACGCTCAGATGCGCTGAGAGAGAGTTAAGACTCTTCTGATTTTTTTTCCTCGCGACGCTCAGGCGGCAGTGCCGGTCACTTAGAGATAGAGGGGAAGAGTTAGAACTTAGCACAGAAACTGAGAGAGATACTCATGAGTCATTCCTGGCGGCGTGATCTGACAGAATATAGGGCAGTTGGCGGCGCCTGTAGCACGCACGCATCAGAGAGAACTCTGAGAGAGAACGTCGACAGAGTTTTTTTTCTTCTTTTTTTTAATCATCCATTATGATTTTGTTTTACTCTCACCTCTCCCCTCCACGGACTGCGCGCGGCAGCGCCGCAGAGAGAGAGAGAGAGAGAGAGAGAGAGAGAGAGAGAGAGAGAGAGAGAGAGAGAGAGAGAGAGAGAGAGAGAGAGAGAGAGAGAGAGAGAGAGAGAGAGAGAGAGAGAGAGAGAGAGAGAGAGAGAGAGAGAGAGAGAGAGAGAGAGAAACGACAGAGATAGAGAGAGAGAGAGAAAGAGAGAGAGAGAGAGAGAGAGAGAGAGAGAGAGAGAGAGAGAGAGAGAGAGAGAGAGAGAGAGAGAGAGAGAGAGAGAGAGAGAGAGAGAGAGAGAGAGAGAGAGAGAGAGAGAGAGAGAGAGAGAGAGAGAGAGAGAGAGAGAGAAACGGCAGAGATAGAGAGAGAGAGAAAGAGAGAGAGAGAGAGAGAGAGAAGGAGAGAGAGAGAGAGAGGAAGGAGAGAGAGAGAGGAAAAAGAGAGAGAGAGAGAGAGAGAGAGAGAGAGAGAGAAGGAGAGAGAGAGAGAGAGGAAGGAGAGAGAGAGAGAGAGGAAAGAGAGAGAGAGAGAGAAAGAGATAAAGGGAGCCATTTATATAAAGTGAATTATTTTATATTACTCATATAAATTATTTACTTAGTTTATTATGTACATATACATGAATGTATTATATTAATGATGTATGTGTATTCTAAAGCTTAACATGTGATTAAATGTATGAGTATACATAGGATGTATGAGCATAGGAGTATTAGATAGTGAGTGTGTAAGTGTATTAACCATGATTTAGAGTAATGCATGATTTGAAGGCATGACTAAATTAGTGTATATGTTTATAATGGTAAGCATAAATAGTATTAAGAGTGCATGTATATGAATTACATTAACATGGGTGAGAATGAAACTTATGCATAAAGGTATTAATTAATAAGTTAACATAAATATGAACATGAGAAGAGTGTTAGCATGCATATTTATATAATGATAAGTGTGTTAGTTAATATGCATTAGCATGATTATGTATGTGTATGCATGGTTAGTATGTATGGAGATATATGTATGAAAGTAAATGTATGAGCATGACTGTGCATTTATCTAATGCTAGCATGTGCATGAATATATGTTAGCATAAATGAGCATGTGTATGGTTTAATGTATGTAATTAATGTCTTTTAAGTTTCTTGATGGTTCTTATAGTTAATATGCATAAGTATATACATGAGAAGTATATTAGCATGATTGAGCATGCATTAGATGTGAATGCATAAAATACCTAACTAATTGTATTTGAGTGTATACATATAAGTTAGAAGCATGTGCATGTGAGTGTATATGTGCATATGCATGAAAGTGTGTGCATTTGCATATATGAATTAAATATGTGGATGCATGTTTATGCATGTGGAATGTTAGAGTGTATGTGCATGTGTGCATATGCAAACTAAATAGATATATGTATGAATATGAGTTATGTGAAATTGATTTAGCATGCAGAAATGAACATATGAAAGTGTATACGCATATGAAAGTGTATACGCATATGAAAGTGTGTGTTAATCTAATCTTAAACTTATATAAGTAGGGATTAATGAGCATGCAATAGATGTATGCATTAGAGCATGTGAATGTTTTGATGTATACATAAACATATGCATGTGCATAAATGCATTTAAGTGTTAGTATGAATATGCATTTATCTAATGCTAGCATGTGCATGATTATATGTTTGCGTGCATGAGCATGTGTTTGGTTTAATGTATGTAAAGTATGAGTTTTATGTTTCTTATTACTTTCTTGTCATATTACTAACATGACTAATGTTTTTTTTCAGACATTCAAAGCAAAAGAATCGAAGAGCAAATGAAGTGCAGTAACTCTAATGCTTTTTTTACAGAAACATTGATGAGTTCAAGCTAATGAAGAAAAGTGTCTAGAAGCATTGAAGAGCAAATGAAGTGCAGTGAACATAATGTCTTTTGCAGAAACATTGAAGATTACAATTAATTGAAGTGAAGACAATTGAAGTGAAGCGGCAGCTTAAAGATCCATTTAAATCTTATTTCTCATTTAGTCAACTATCCAATTGACTAGACATTTATCCAATTGTTTAGGCCTTCCAGTTGTATTATATTTATTGATTCGAACCATTAGCATATCAATTAATTCATTCAAGCAGTTTAGCATCATATTGTTTCATTAGTTTTTCCATTACTTTCCTTGATGTCTTCTAATTTAGTTCATGAGTCTGAGCACAGTACTATTGAAAATATTCCGCCAACTCTAGTCAGACGAGAACCCTCTAGCTTACCTGAAAGTTTAGTAGAAGAACCCATTATGGAAGTTTCAATCTCATATCAAGAAGGTGTTGCTATGTACGAGGCTGCCCGTCCTTACGGTCCATAGCTAATTAAAACTATTTACTTTTGATAAGAGAACTTTAGTTTCAGTCATAGAATTAGGTAATTTAAATTGTTTTATCATTAGAACCCTTATTTTCATAAGCCTGAGTTTGCTACAGACACCCCGCGTGTGCCGAACGATTTAGGCGGATGACTTGATCCACCATCCGAGCATCTCTCACGACCCGACATCTAGCGATTAGAACACATCTAGCGATTAAAATTGGGCATACAAGGCGGCTGTCTGTCCAAGTAGATTTAGTAGATTTCTTTGGCATGCTTGATTGTTCATATGTGAATGCATATATATGACAAAACCCGCATTTGAATGAATGAAAATGAATTCTGTTTTATAAATCTTTACATAGTTTATAAATGGATGAAATGTAAATTAATGTTTGTTGACTGAACAGGTTACTAGTTTACCTTTATACTTTAATATGTTTTCATTGCCAGATGTAATTGAAATAAACTTCATGTGCATGTTGATAAGATTAAAAATTTGATAAGTTAAAAGATGTTTATATAAAGAATTGATGCTTTTCTATGATTTAATTTCAGGATAATCATTGAAAATGCCGCTTCCCTTAATCTGCAAGTTGGCCCATCGAGGACGATGTGCAGGTTTGGTGGCGGTGGATGTCGGGAAGATTTGCATCTTCCAGTTGATAACCAGAGGAAATAAAAGCAACTTACTTGGTGAATTCTAAACCGCTTTTTCACTGTTGATCAGTTGTTCTGGATTGAATTAACTACTTTTGAAGTGTTTGCAGGTACAAGAACTGATGAAGAATATGTGTTCATATTAGGGTTTACCCTAATTACTTAATTAATGAGTATTTCATATTTATACATGCTTGATTCATGGGTATTTAACCCTAGGGTTTTCTAAGTTCATATGATTTTATGTCAATTAGGTTCATCTGAAGGGTCTCAAAAGATTCTAATGGGTTCATGTTAGGGTTTACAAGGGATCAGAAAGATTTTAATGGGTTATCAATAATTTTCAAAGGGTTTTCATAGGGTTTTGATGGGTTTTAAGTAGGTTTTCTAAGGGTTTAGGATGTTTCAAGGGTTAAAATAATTAACATTTAATGAAATTGATATATATCTAAACATTCATTAACTTACAAAAATAAATTATGGTTTAATTTATTAATTAAATAGTGTATGTACCTTTATTTCTAAGGTTCTAAAGAATTAAAATCATAAACTAAGGTTAATTTAAATGAATTATTTTATTAAGCAATTTAGGATAATTCAATTAAAGTGCAAAAGAAGTGGATAAATAATGAATGGTGTATATAAGTAGTGATTAAAGTGTGGTGTGAGTTGAATGTGTAACTAAAGTGGTTAAAGTGAATAGTTTCAAAGTGTGGTAGTTGAGAGTGCAAGTTAAAAGAGTGGTAGGAAAAAAATATGCATTTAAAGTGTAAAAAAGGTGTGTACAAAGAGTGGTGAGTGTGAGGGTAATTAAAAGAGAGGTTGTGTGAGAAAAGTTAATTAAAGTGTGGTGACTGTTAATGGGGAAAAGTGAGGATGAGGAAATAAAGTAAAATCAAAGGAATGGTTTACAAATGAGTTGTGTGTATATATAAATGTGTTTGCTTCTTGAGGTTTTCCTAATGTTTTTTTTCAGGTAGATTTCCTCTTCCTCTTTTTGATTCGCTTTCCTTCATCTCCATGTCTATCCATCTCATCATTAGGAGAGAGAAGGTTCTCTAGCTGCTTCTAGTGTAGAGAGAAGAAGTCAATATCATTCTTTTCATGATGTGCATGGTGGAGAAGAGAGAGACGGGCGTTGTTAGTTGAACATTGTCAAACTAACTAGTGCAGATGAGAGAGAAGAAGCTTATTTGAGTTTTGAACTCTGAGGAAACTCTGGTACACGACAGAGCGTTCCAAAGCACAGATGAGGAAAAGAGTGCACAGAGACTGAAAGCTTCATGGCTGCAGACAATGACGCGAGCAAATAGCCAAAACATTAGAGTGAAAGAATGGATTTTAATTCTCTCTGACTTTTCCTTCTGCAGTTCAGAGAGAGAGAGAGTGAAAGAGCTGGCGGCATCTGTAGCACGCGTACGACAGAGTGAGAGAGAGAGAGAAAGAATTAAATTCCCCCTCTCAGTGACGTCCTGGCAGCGCGCTGTTGGCCTCAATGTGAGAGAATTAGAAAGAGAGGAAGAGAGAAATTATTCTCTCCCTCCCTCCACGGCGCTGCGCGCGGCAGCGCGCAGAGAGAGAGAGAGAGAGAGAGAGAGAGAGAGAGAGAGAGAGAGAGAGAGAGAGAGAGAGAGAGAGAGAGAGAGAGAGAGAGAGAGAGAGAGAGAGAGAAAGAGAGAGAGAGCGAGAGAGAGAGAAAGAGAGAGAGAGAGAGAGAGAGAGAGAGAGAGAAAGAGAGAGAGAAAGAGAGAGAAAGAGAGAGAAAGAAAGAGAGAATTAGGAGAGAGAGAGAGAAAGAGTTAATTAGATAATTAGTTAATTAGAGTTAATTAATTTAAATTAAGTATTTAATATTGCATTGTTTAAATAATTACATCTATTTAGTTATATTATTACATTATTTTCATTAGAGATAAGTAAGTTTATTAAGTTATTTAAGTGCAAATGTGCATTAATGTATAGAAATACTAACTAAGTGTATTAAGAGTATACATTTAAGGTCGATGCATGTGGTTCTCTGTATGCATACATGAGTTATTAAGTGTTCTATGTATTAGTATGAAATTTTAATTATTGACATAAGCATAAGTGCATATGTATGTGCACATGCATGGAAAGATATGCATGATTAACATGTAAGAGTATGAGAATGTGTGCTAGAATGCATTGGCTTGAGTATGAATGCATGTTAGATGTGTGTGTATGTTTTAAGTCAACATGTTAGTGTTTAAGTTAATGAGGGTATCTACATATAAGAATTTATGGTAGGGGGTATTGGCATACATTAGTATGTGTATGAGATTGAATGATTAATGTGTAAGCATATTTGTGCATGTGGTTATATATGAGCATATAAATGTATATGTTTATGTGTATGTTATTCTATAAGTACATATATAGATGCATGTAAAAGAATGTATGTGCATATGCATGGGAATGTATATATGTCTGTAAGTAAATGAATGAGCATAGGTTAAAGTGTGCATTATTGTGTCCATTTGGATAGGATTAAGTGCTTGAGAACATGTTAAGATGCTAAGTTAAATGTTAGCATGTGCATGAATATATGTTTGTGTGCATGAGCATGTGTTTGGTTTTAATATATGTAAAGTATGAGTTTTATGTTTCTTATTACTTTCTTGTCATATTACTAATAACGGCACATGCGGGGTGTCTGTAGCAAACTCAGGCTTATGAAAATAAGGGTTCTAATGTCAAAACAATATAAATTACCTAATTCTATGACTGAAACTAAAGTTCTCTTATCAAAAGTAAATAGTTTTAATTAGCTATGGACCGTAAGGACGGGCAGCCTCGTACATAGCAACACCTTCCTGATATGAGATTGAAACTTCCATAATGGGTTCTTCTACTAAACTTTCAGGTAAGCTAGAGGGTTCTGGTCTGACTAGAGTTGGCGGAATATTTTCAATATTTTCAATATTTTCAATAGTACTGTGCTCAGACTCATGAACTAAATTAGAAGACATCAAGGAAAGTAATGGAAAAACTAATGAAACAATATGATGCTAAACTGCTTGAATGAATTAATTGATATGCTAATGGTTCGAATCAATAAATATAATACAACTGGAAGGCCTAAACAATTGGATAAATGTCTAGTCAATTGGATAGTTGACTAAATGAGAAATAAGATTTAAATGGATCTTTAAGCTGCCGCTTCACTTCAATTGTCTTCACTTCAATTAATTGTAATCTTCAATGTTTCTGCAAAAAACATTATGTTCACTGCACTTCATTTGCTCTTCAATGCTTCTCGACACTTTTCTTCATTAGCTTGAACTCATCAATGTTTCTGTAAAAAAAGCATTAGAGTTACTGCACTTCATTTGCTCTTCGATTCTTTTGCTTTGAATGTCTGAAAAAAAACATTAGCCATATTAGTAATATGACAAGAAAGTAATAAGAAACATAAAACTCATACTTTACATATATTAAAACCAAACACATGCTCATGCACGCAAACATATATTCATGCACATGCTAACATTTAACTTAGCATCTTAACATGTTCTCAAGCACTTAATCCTATCCAAATGAACACAATAATGCACACTTTAACCTATGCTCATTCATTTACTTACAGATATATATACATTCCCATGCATATGCACATACATTCTTTTACATGCATCTATATATGTACTTATAGAATAACATACACATAAACATATACATTTATATGCTCATATATAACCACATGCACAAATATGCTTACACATTCTCATACACATACTAATGTATGCCAATACCCCCTACCATAAATTCTTATATGTAGATACCCTCATTAACTTAAACACTAACATGTTGACTTAAAACATACACACACATCTAACATGCATTCATACTCAAGCCAATGCATTCTAACACACATTCTCATACTCTTACATGTTAATCATGCATATCTTTCCATGCATGTGCACATACATATGCACTTATGCTTATGTCAATAATTAAAATTTCATACTAATACATAGAACACTTAATAACTCATGTATGCATACAGAGAACCACATGCATCGACCTTAAATGTATACTCTTAATACACTTAGTTAGTATTTCTATACATTAATGCACATTTGCACTTAAATAACTTAATAAACTTACTTATCTCTAATGAAAATAATGTAATAATATAACTAAATAGATGTAATTATTTAAACAATGCAATATTAAATACTTAATTTAAATTAATTAAATCTAATTAACTAATTATCTAATTAACTCTTTCTCTCTCTCTCCTAATTCTCTCTTTCTTTCTCTCTCTTTCTCTCTCTTTCTCTCTCTCTCTCTCTCTCTCTCTCTCTCTCTCTCTCTCTCTCTCTCTCTCTCTCTCTCTCTCTCTCTCTCTCTCTCTCTCTCTCTCTCTCTCTCTCTCTCTCTCTCTCTCTCTCTCTCTCTCTCTCTCTCTCTCTCTCTCTCTCTCTCTCTCTCTCTCTCTCTCTCTCTCTCTCTCTCTCTCTCTCTCTCTCTCTCTCTCTCTCTCTCTCTCTCTCTCTCTCTCTCTCTCTCTCTCTCTCTCTCTCTCTCTCTCTCTCTCTCTGCGCGCTGCCGCGCGCAGCGCCGTGGAGGGAGGGAGAGAATAATTTCTCTCTTCCTCTCTTTCTAATTCTCTCACATTGAGGCCAACAGCGCGCTGCCAGGACGTCACCGAGAGGGGGAATTTAATTCTTCCTCTCTCTCTCTCACTCTGTTGTACGCGTGCTACAGACGCCGCCAGCTCTTTCACTCTCTCTCTCTCTGAACTGCAGAAGGAAAAGTCAGAGAGAATTAAAATCCTCTCTTTCACTCTAATGTTTTGGCTATTTGCTCGCGTCATTTTCTGCAGCCCTGAAGCTTTTAGACTCTGTGCACTCTTTTCCTCATCTGTGCTTTGGAACGCTCTGTCGTGTACCAGAGTTTCCTCAGAGTTCAAAACTCAAATAAGCTTCTTCTCTCTCATCTGCACTAGTTAGTTTGACAATGTTCAACTAACAACGCCCGTCTCTCTCTTCTCCACCATGCACATCATGAAAAGAATGATATTGACTTCTTCTCTCTACACCAGAAGCAGCTAGAGAACCTTCTCTCTCCTAATGATGAGATGCACAGACATGGAGATGAAGGAAAGCGAATCAAAAAGAGGAAGAGGAAATCTACCTGAAAAAAAACATTAGGAAAACCTCAAGAAGCAAACACATTTATATATACACACAACTCATTTGTAAACCATTCCTTTGATTTTACTTTATTTCCTCATCCTCACTTTTCCCCATTAACATTCACCACACTTTAATTAACTTTTCTCACACAACCTCTCTTTTAATTACCCTCACACTCACCACTCTTTGTACACACCTTTTTTACACTTTAAATGCATATTTTTTTCCTACCACTCTTTTAACTTGCACTCTCAACTACCACACTTTGAAACTATTCACTTTAACCACTTTAGTTACACATTCAACTCACACCACACTTTAATCACTACTTACATACACCATTCATTATTTATCCACTTCTTTTTCATTTTAATTGAATTATCCTAAATTGCTTAATTAAATAATTCATTTAAATTAACCTTGGTTTATGATTTTAATTCTTTAGAACCTTAGAAATAAAGGTATATACACTATTTAATTAATAAATTAAACCATAATTTATTTTTGTAAGTTAATCAATGTTTAGATATAGATCAATTTCATTAAATGTTAATTATTTTAACCCTTGAAACATCCTAAACCCTTAGAAAACCTACTTAAAACCCATCAAAACCCTATGAAAACCCTTTGAAAATTATTGATAACCCATTAAAATCTTTCTGATCCCTTGTAAACCCTAACATGAACCCATTATAATCTTTTGAGACCCTTCAGATGAACCTAATTGACATAAAATCATATGAACTTAGAAAACCCTAGGGTTAAATACCCATGAATCAAGCATGTATAAATATTAAATACTCATTAATTAAGTAATTAGGGTAAACCCTAATATGAACACATATTCTTCATCAGTTCTTGTACCTGCAAACACTTCCAAAGTAGTTAATTCAATCCAGAACAACTGATCAACAGTGAAAAAGCGGTTTAGAATTCACCAATTAAGTTGCTTTTGTTGGAGAAACACTCACTAATTAGACATATATTTGAAGGTCAAATCTTAGGAAGAAAACCCCATGCCTATGTGAAGGGACAAATTCACAAATGTATCATATTTGTAAAGTTAGTTCACTTTAGTTCTAGAAGTTTTTTAAAATCACGAAAATACAAAAATCTATATAAGTTAGTTAGTATTAACTGACGCGATGAGAAGTAGAAGGAGGAAGACAATGAGAAAGTGAGAAGAACTCATTTTTTGTATGACTGAGTATAGTCGGGCTTCTCTGAGTGAGAAAGCATCTGTAAAACTTCTGAGTTTTTTATAGTTTTGAGAAGAACTGAGTAAAGTTCTGTGTATGAGCCTCTCTCCATCATCTCCATGTTTGCCTACTGTGTGATGAATTCAAAAATTCAAGTTTTCTGAGCAATTCGATGCCTGGCATCGAATCTTGGCTGATAAGTCATTTTTTCATTCTCTGTGTGTTAACTATTGTTGAATTTTTTAAAAATATGAAGTTTGTGGAGCAACTCGATGCCTGGCATCGAGTTTGAGCATAAAGTCGATGCCTGGCATCGACTTCTAGCATACAAGTGGTCTTCTTCATGTGTGTGTAAAATAGAGTGTTTCTGGTGCAGAAAAATAGCCAAAAAAAGCCCAAAGTCGATGCCCGGCATCGACTTGGACTGAAATTCGATGCCAGGCATCGAATTTTTTATTTTTGGACATCAGAAATACTAAAACAGGCAAGATTTCCAGTTTTGGAAGGTCATACAGGGTCATCTTGTGAGGGCCATAACTTGAGTTCTAGAGCTCCGTTTGATGCATATGATAGCTTGTTGGAAAGCTCTACTCTTCTAGTTTCAGCCTATAAAGTTTCATGGAGAAATAATACTTGAGCTAAGAGAAATTAGCAAAATACTGAAGGTATGTCATTTCGGTGACTAGGAATTTCTGTAGAAGCAAAGTTCTCACTTTAAGCTATCATTTCTCAAAGTTTGGAGTGGCAATGAGTTAATGGTGACCATAGAGGTGTTCTAGTGTCACATTAATTCATTTCTTGTGGTGTTTCATACATCAACAAGTGGTATCAGAGCAGAAAGATTCTCGAGAGCAGAAGACGACAAAGGTACGAGAAGTTTTGTAAAGTTTTCCATTAAAGTTTTAAAGGTGAAGCATTTGAAGACACAAGGCATCAAAAGATTACTTTCGAAGTATCCTCATACACAAAGAACTTCAAAAGGTATTATCCTTTATCCTTTAAGCTCACAGGTTGCAGTAGAAGGAAAGAACTATGACAGATCATATCTCCATTGACAAACTGGACAGAGATAATTACCCCGCATGGGTAATGAGAATGGAAGCCTTACTTATGAGTAAGGATCTCATGGTATATGTAACAGGTGAAGAAGAGAAGCCAGTATTTGAAGATGAAAGCCGACCAAAGAAAGAAGAACTTGATGCTTTAAAGCATTGGCAGAAGAAGGATGCAAGTGCAAAAGCCTACATCTACAATACAATTTCAGATCATTTGCTACCACACATCAGAGGATTGGAATCATCAGAAGATATATGGAATGCATTGGAATATCATTTCCAAAGCACTACTAAAGCACGGAAAGCAAGTCTATGGTCAGAGTTTACAACATTCAAGAAGAAGCCAAGTCAAACCATTAGTGATTATGTCACTAAGATGAAGGATCTTGCAGATAGTCTTGGATCCATAGATGAAGATGTTGAAGATCACAGATTGATTGCTCAATTACTTGCAGGTTTGAGAGGGGATGAAAGGTGGAAACCTTTTGTCTTATCAACAGAACTTTCATTAAATCATTATGTTCCAGATTTGAACCAGTTGCTTGGTTTGATGCTCACATATGAGCAAGACTTGAAGGGAGATGGAGATAAAGGTCAAAGTTCTGCAATGTACATGAAGAATAAGAAGAAAGGAGATAAAGGTAAAGCAAAGGATGAAGAGGAGTCTAATTCTCAAGCTTATTATGCAAGAGGTAAAGGCACTGGCAGAGGAAGAGCAAGAGGCTTTGGAAGAGGAAGAGGTAATCAAAATAACAACAAAAAGGCTTGCTGGATCTGTGGATTGAGTAATCATTTGGCTCATGACTGTTGGCACAACCAACAAGGATCAAACCAGAATCAAAACAACAATAGCAGAGGTCGAGGTGGAAGATATCAAAGTAATTTTCAAAGAGGTAGACAAAGTCAAAGAGGAGGCTATGGTAGAGGTGGAGGAAGAAGTTGGGGACAGAATCAATCCTACAACACCACCTACTACAACTATGCAAATGACACACAGAATGAAAGTCATACATCATTGATGATGAACTCAATCAACACATCAGACAAAGAAGATCTAAAGGTATTTTACATTGACTCTGGATGTTCTAATCATTTGTCAGGAAACATAGAATTGATGTCACATTTGGAAAAAGGCATTTCTAGTCACACAGTTCAAACTGGTGATAATACAAGACATAGTGTACATTCAATTGGAAAAGTGAAATGCAAGAGTGGAGCAGATTTGCTAACCAATGTTTTGTATGTTCCTACAATACCTAAAAACTTGATTAGTGTGGGACAGATAGTTGAAAAAGGTTTTCAAGTCAGGTTTACAAATGAAGGAGTATTTGTGGAAGATCCAGAGAATGGATATAATCAGATTGTCTCTGGTAAGAAAGAAGGTAGACTCTTTACTTTAAGAGTGCAAGGAAACATTGGTCAAGCTTTGCTCACACATGGTGAAGCAGTGATTACAGAACTTGATCTCTGGCATAAGAGATTAGGTCATTTCAATGAAAGAGGAATTAAAGCTATGGTTGCTAATCAGTCTGTACTAGGATTACCAAATGTGCAAAGTCAACATATGGTTTATAAATGTGAAGCATGTCAAATGGGTAAAGCACACAGGTTACCATTTCAGAAGAAAGGATTCAAACATGATGGAGTACTTGAGCTCATTCATACAGATGTATGGGGACCAACAAAAGAAGGATCTATCAGTGGCTCAAGGTATTATGTTCTTTTCATTGATGATGCTACAAGATGGATAACATTATATGTTTTGAAGGAAAGATCAGAAGTGTTTGGAGTTTTCAAGCATTTTCATGCATATGCAGAGAGAGTCACAGGTCAAAAGCTTAAGAGACTGAGGTCTGATGGAGGGGGAGAATACTTCTCCCAAGAGTTCAATGATTATCTTTGGAATGCAGGTATTAAGAGAGAAATAACTTGCAGGTATACACCACAACAAAATGGTGTAGCAGAAAGAAGGAACAGGACTTTGGTTGAGTTTGCTAGAGCTATGCTAAAGGAGAAAAACTGTCCAAATTATATTTGGGCTGAGGCTGTAAATACAGCTACATATCTTGTGAATAGATTACCATGTGCAGCTCTGAATGGAATGACTCCATATGAAGCTTGGTGGGGTAAGAAACCAACACTAGATCATTGTAGAGTGTTTGGATCAATTGCATATGCTTATGTGCCATCACAACTTAGGCATAAACTTGAACCAAAGGCAGAAAAATATGTGTTCATTGGTTATGATGAAAAGCAGATGGGTTACAGATTGTGGAATCCTCTAACCAAACAATTTATTGTTTCTAGAGATGTTACATTTGATGAACAGAAAAGTTGGTATGCAGATCAAAGTCATACAGCTGAAGAATTTGAAGAAGAGGTAAGAAGATGTGAGAAAGGAAAATCAATTGTGCAGGTGAATAGAGATGAAGACTATATGCAAGCAAGTACATCCAGAAGTGGATTAACAAGAATGAATGAAGAAGCTCCTATATTTGATGAAGAGGTGTATCCAGAAACTTATGAAGAATGTGAACCAAGAAGGTCAAGCAGGACAAGGAGACAACCAGAAAGGTATTCTTATGATACTTCTTACATAACTCAGAAGAACTATGCATATATGGTCAAAGATGATGAAGAACCCCAGAACTATGATGAAGCTAAAGGTAAGAAGCAATGGGAAGAACCAATGAAGGAAGAGTTCAATGCACTGGAGGAGAACAAGACATGGGAACTTGTTCCTAAACCAAATGGTAAGAAAGTAATTGGAAATAAATGGGTTTATAAAGTGAAGAAGCTTGCAGATGGAAGTATAGCCAGATACAAAGCTAGATTGGTGGTGAAAGGCTATGCCCAGACCTATGGCATAGATTATGATGAGACATTCAGTCCTGTAGCTAAGATGTCAACTATAAGGACAATCATTGCTATTGCAGCTTCAAAAGGATGGACCCTAAGTCAATTGGATATAAAAAATGCATTCTTGAATGGATATATATCAGATGAGGTATACATGGAACAACCTCAAGGGTTTATAGATTCCAGGTATCCAAATTTTGTTTGCAGGTTGAGAAGAGCATTGTATGGATTGAAGCAAGCTCCAAGAGCTTGGAACTATAGACTGGTGAAGTATCTCAATGATCTTGGATATCAAAGTTCAAAAGCAGATTCAAGTCTACTTATCAAAAGAACAGAGGAAGGTACAATCTACATTTGTATTTATGTAGATGACATTATAATCACAGGTACTTCAGATGAAGGAATCAAGGAGGTAAAGAGATTACTTGAGAAAGAGTTTAAGATCAGTGACCTAGGAAAGTTATCATACTTTCTTGGAATGGAAGTTACTTATACAGATCATGGCATATATGTGTCACAAGAAAGGTATCTTCTGAACTTGTTGAAGAAGTTTGATATGGAAAATTGCAGAGAAGCTTCAACTCCACTTGAAGTTAATCACAAGCTCAGTAAATATGATGGTGCAGACTACAAAGATATGAGGAAGTATCAATCTCTTGTGGGTAGTTTGATTTATGCTACACTAACAAGACCTGATCTTAGTTATGCAGTGGGAGTTTTGTCACAATTCATGCATTGTCCAAAGGACCCACATTGGATTGCAGGTCAAAGAGTTCTCAGATATATCAAAGGAACTATAAAGGAAGGATTATATTATCCTTTTACATCAGATTTGAAGTTGAGAGCCTATAGTGATTCAGATTGGGCAGGTAATCAAGATGACAGGAGATCAACTCATGGTTACATGATATACATTGGTGATAAGCTTGTAAGTTGGTGTTCAAAGAAACAACATACAGTAGCATTATCATCAACTGAAGCAGAGTACAAAGGACTTGTGGAAGCAGCTAAGGAAGTCATATGGATGCAGACATTGTTCAAGAGCTTAGGCATTGATCAAGGTACACCTACAATACATGGAGATAATATGAGTTCACTTTATCTTGCAGCAAATCCAGTATTTCATGCAAGAACAAAGCACATAGAGATACAGTATCATTTTCTCAGAGAAAAGGTAATGGAGAAGGAGATTGAAGTGGAGTACATTTCTACTAAAGATCAGTTAGCAGACATAATGACAAAGAGCTTGGATGGTGTGAAGATCAGTAGATTCAAAAGCATGGCAGGAGTAAAAGAAAAGAAGATGATATGAAGAAACAGGGAATGTCAATTAGTGATTGAGGGGGAGCTGTTGGAGAAACACTCACTAATTAGACATATATTTGAAGGTCAAATCTTAGGAAGAAAACCCCATGCCTATGTGAAGGGACAAATTCACAAATGTATCATATTTGTAAAGTTAGTTCACTTTAGTTCTAGAAGTTTTTTAAAATCACGAAAATACAAAAATCTATATAAGTTAGTTAGTATTAACTGACGCGATGAGAAGTAGAAGGAGGAAGACAATGAGAAAGTGAGAAGAACTCATTTTTTGTATGACTGAGTATAGTCGGGCTTCTCTGAGTGAGAAAGCATCTGTAAAACTTCTGAGTTTTTTATAGTTTTGAGAAGAACTGAGTAAAGTTCTGTGTATGAGCCTCTCTCCATCATCTCCATGTTTGCCTACTGTGTGATGAATTCAAAAATTCAAGTTTTCTGAGCAATTCGATGCCTGGCATCGAATCTTGGCTGATAAGTCATTTTTTCATTCTCTGTGTGTTAACTATTGTTGAATTTTTTAAAAATATGAAGTTTGTGGAGCAACTCGATGCCTGGCATCGAGTTTGAGCATAAAGTCGATGCCTGGCATCGACTTCTAGCATACAAGTGGTCTTCTTCATGTGTGTGTAAAATAGAGTGTTTCTGGTGCAGAAAAATAGCCAAAAAAAGCCCAAAGTCGATGCCCGGCATCGACTTGGACTGAAATTCGATGCCAGGCATCGAATTTTTTATTTTTGGACATCAGAAATACTAAAACAGGCAAGATTTCCAGTTTTGGAAGGTCATACAGGGTCATCTTGTGAGGGCCATAACTTGAGTTCTAGAGCTCCGTTTGATGCATATGATAGCTTGTTGGAAAGCTCTACTCTTCTAGTTTCAGCCTATAAAGTTTCATGGAGAAATAATACTTGAGCTAAGAGAAATTAGCAAAATACTGAAGGTATGTCATTTCGGTGACTAGGAATTTCTGTAGAAGCAAAGTTCTCACTTTAAGCTATCATTTCTCAAAGTTTGGAGTGGCAATGAGTTAATGGTGACCATAGAGGTGTTCTAGTGTCACATTAATTCATTTCTTGTGGTGTTTCATACATCAACAGCTTTTATTTCCTCTGGTTATCAACTGGAAGATGCAAATCTTCCCGACATCCACCGCCACCAAACCTGCACATCGTCCTCGATGGGCCAACTTGCAGATTAAGGGAAGCGGCATTTTCAATGATTATCCTGAAATTAAATCATAGAAAAGCATCAATTCTTTATATAATCATCTTTTAACTTATCAAATTTTTAATCTTATCAACATGCACATGAAGTTTATTTCAATTACATCTTGCAATGAAAACATATTAAAGTATAAAGGTAAACTAGTAACCTGTTCAGTCAACAAACATTAATTTACATTTCATCCATTTATAAACTATGTAAAGATTTATAAAACAGAATTCATTTTCATTCATTCAAATGCAGGTTTTGTCATATATATGCATTCACATATGAACAATCAAGCATGCCAAAGAAATCTACTAAATCTACTTGGACAGACAGCCGCCTTGTATGCCCAATTTTAATCGCTAGATGTGTTTTTTCACAACTAGTTCTCTTCATATAAATATGATGTAAACTTCATATCGATAATAAATGTAAATACCTTTTTGGGGTGGAAGAAGGTATAACTTCCATGTCAATATTCTTTTTTTTTTTTCGCTACTTTTTTGTTTAGCTTAACCCCTTAATCCGAGCTAAGGATCTAGCTGCATGGACAAGAAAGATCTAGGTTTTCACAGACATGTATCATGCAACAGTATGCTCCTACATATATACAGCTACTTTCGTTATCTAAATGAACTACAAATCCTTCTATTTTTAACAAATCTCACTTAATCTATAAATGTAAAAATATAAATTATGTCTATTTTCCTAATATGGTTAAATAGAGTCCTTTATAAATTAATATTCTTCATTCCAGATTTTATCAATTAGTTTTATATGAATGCAAATAAAATACGTAAAACAAAATTTTAAGACAAAGAAAAATACAACCTAAGATCAATTTTATCTTCAATCTGCTTCATCTTCAATCTACTCTCTTTAAATTCATCAGAACTTTTGGCATAACATCTTCAATTGCTTTGATAAATGCATCTTCAGAACCTGTAATCACTTATAAAATAGAAGCTACAAAACAAGTAATCTTCATTATAATTTATCTTGCAAATATAAATTCATATATTCTATCAGATTCATCTTCATCATGTCATAAATTTCATCATAAGAAATTCATAGTGGTTATAATTATCATAAATAATGCATTCTTAATTTTTTTAAATAGGTTTTTCACCTATGAAACAAAGTTCATAAAATTTAGGAAAATCAAAATGTTCAAAGTTTTTAACTTGTATGAGCATCATTTTGTTTTATATATCAATGAAAAATTCATATCTGGATTATAAAAGTTCCTCTTACTCATCATATGGTATATCAATAAAATCATCCTCATATTGTAACATTTTTTTCATGTTCTTCATATTTATCATGATCATATTTATATCATATATATTTCTTTCTTTTAAAAGTATATCATCATAATTGTTGTAAACAAAGATCATTTTGTGCAAAATATTCATCATAATAATATTCTTCATAATCGTTCTTCATAATAGATTTCTTCTTATTTGTGAAAGAAAAAAAATCATAAATTTATCATAAGTTTAGGAAATGACAAACATATTGATCAAAATCATTTGCAAGCATAATTGCAAACATGTTTTTGTTTCATTTGAAACAAACTTTGTGTTTTCATATTTTAGAATTCTTTTGATTAAACAATCGTAATGTAAACTTAATCATAAGTTTGTAATTAACTTTTCAAACATTAAAACTAAACAATTTAGGTATATGTTTCTCAATTTTTAGGAAAACAACATATATACAGCAAGCAAAATTCAAAATTTGAAGTGTTTTATCTTCAATAAACAATTCCATCACAATAAAACTATTCACTTAAATTCTTCTCCTTTTTCTTACCTTTAGATGAGTTTTTGATATTATTTTCAATCTTCCATATGGCTTCTTGTACCCATTTTCCCATATTCTTGTCATGTTCTGATTGAAGTTGAAGATTTTCATCTTCAGATGTTTGTACTATTCTTTCATCATTTTTATTTTGATCACATTTATTGTCAATTTATATGACTTTAGGTTCTGTTTTAACTGCCTGTATATCTATATTTCCATCAATTGATTGTTCATTTTCATCATCTTTTATCTTTACATCTTCTTCTTTCTTAAACTTTTTCAATGTATCTTGATCCTTAGATTTAATTTGAAGATCAATGTTATTCATAGATTTAGGTTTAATAAGGTTTTGATCATTGTTCAAACATTCACATTTAGGCACAATCTTGGTGTTCATAGAATGTAATTGACATACATTGCTTTTCTCCTTATGACTCTTAGGTTTCCATTGTTTTTGAAGTTTGGTTTTAGGACTAAATTTTTCTTGGTCAAAATAGTCTATCATTCCTCCTCTACCTACGTTTAATCTCAATGGTAGATGCGTTTGATAATCACATATTTTTTGTTCACTTTCTAATATCAATTGTTGGCTACATGCTTTCTCATAGGCCATACAATTCCCATAAGTATGACCTAGTTGGTCACACCAGAAGCATCTTACAGTTCTCTTCGGTCTTTGATATTAAGCCTTAGGATCAACTTTTCTATGATCGGGTAAAGGATTTTGGTCAATAGAATACATAGATCTACTTTGAACTCGTACTTGATATCTATCTTTGCATTCACATGTAGCACTTTTGTGTATTTGATTGTTTAACCTTTCAATGTTCTCTTTTAAACTTGCAATTTCATGACCAATCGTTTTGAATGATGAAATTTCTTTTACATGATTTGCTATTGTTTCCATATTTTCATTTAGTCAACTATCCAATTGACTAGACATTTATCCAATTGTTTAGGCCTTCCAGTTGTATTAGATTTATTGATTAGAACCATTAGCATATCAATTAATTCATTCAAACAGTTTAGCATCATATTGTTTCATTAATTTTCCATTACTTTCCTTGATGTCTTCTAATTTAGTTCATGAGTCTGAGCACAGTACTATTGAAAATATTGAAAATATTGAAAATATTCTGCCAACTCTAGTCAAACCAAAACCCTCTAGCTTACCTGAAAGTTTAGTAGAAGAACCCATTATGGAAGTTTCAATCTCATATCAGGAAGGTGTTGCTATGTACGAGGCTGCCCGTCCTTACGGTCCATAGCTAATTAAAACTATTTACTTTTGATAAGAGAACTTTAGTTTCAGTCATAGAATTAGGTAATTTATATTGTTTTGACATTAGAACCCTTATTTTCATAAGCCTGAGTTTGCTACAGACACCCCGCGTGTGCCGAACGATTTAGGCGGATGACTTGATCCACCATCCGAGCATCTCTCACGACCCGATATTGGTGAACCCGACGTGAAAAAACGGCGTTGCAGCTCAGGTATAAATTTTAAATTTTGCATTGCATATACATTCATACGATTTTACATCAGTGCAGCTGCGTCTTCATCCCTGGAAGCTGTGGCAGTTACGTGAACTTGCAATCTTCTTGGTGTCGAGGGCTGGTCTGGTGACCTGAGCGCCTCCACGAAGATTGGCAAGTAGGAGAACCTCATCTCGCCACCCCTTTTCATCGACAAGAACGTTTGCACAATCATCCATTAGCAACTGATGTATTAGATTTTGATTCTATTAAAATTGTATAAACTTATACACAAGTCACTCTTTAAGCCTCTTCTTCGATTTCTATTCCAGGTATTTATATTTGGATTCTTTTTGCTTGCACATAATTAAATGAAAATGACATCTAATGTAGAGAATCTTCTGCATGATATGGAAACACGATTAATTTCATCTATAGATTTAAAGCTTAATTCTAAGTTTGAGTCCTTAAACTCGTTTCTTTCAATCTTAACTACAGTAGTATCTGATTTTAATGCAAATCTTAAGTCAATAGATACTCAATTTGATCACGAGTTTAGGAATTTAGAAGGAATTCTTCATTATGAACTCTCAAATTTGAATGAAAATATGGAAACAATAGCAAATCATGTAAAAGAAATTTCATCATTCAAAACGATTGGTCATGAAATTGCAAGTTTAAAAGAGAACATTGAAAGGTTAAACAATCAAATACACAAAAGTGCTACATGTGAATGCAAAGATAGATATCAAGTACGAGTTCAAAGTAGATCTATGTACTCTATTGACCAAAATCCTTTACCCGATCATAGAAAAGTTGATCCTAAGGCTTTATATCAAAGACCGAAGAGAACTGTAAGATGCTTCTGGTGTGACCAACTAGGTCATACTTATGGGAATTGTATGGCCTATGAGAAAGCATGTAGCAACAATTGATATTAGAAAGTGAACAAAAAATATGTGATTATCAAACGCATCTACCATTGAGATTAAACGTAGGTAGAGGAGGAATGATAGACTATTTTGACCAAGAAAAATTTAGTCCTAAAACCAAACTTCAAAAACAATGGAAACCTAAGAGTCATAAGGAGAAAAGCAATGTATGTCAATTACATTCTATGAACACCAAGATTGTGCCTAAATGTGAATGTTTGAACAATGATCAAAACTTTATTAAACCTAAATCTATGAATAACATTGATCTTCAAATTAAATCTAAGGATCAAGATACATTGAAAAAGTTTAAGAAAGAAGAAGATGTAAAGATAAAAGATGATGAAAATGAACAATCAATTGATGGAAATATAGATATACAGGCAGTTAAAACAGAACCCAAAGTCATAGAAATTGACAATAAATGTGATCAAAATAAAAATGATGAAAGAATAGTACAAACATCTGAAGACGAAAATCTTCAACTTCAATCAGAACATGACAAGAATATGGGAAAATGGGTACAAGAAGCCATATGGAAGATTGAAAATACTATCAAAAACTCATCTAAAGGTAAGAAAAAGGAGAAGAATTTAAGTGAATAGTTTTATTGTGATGGAATTGTTTATTGAAGATAAAACATTTCAAATTTTGAATTTTGCTTGCTGTATATATGCTGTTTTCCTAAAAATTGAGAAACATATACCTAAATTGTTTAGTTTTAATGTTTGAAAAGTTAATTACAAACTTATGATTAAGTTTACATTACGATTGTTTAATCAAAAGAATTCTAAAATATGAAAACACAAAGTTTGTTTCAAATTAAACAAAAACATGTTTGTAATTATGCTTGCAAATGATTTTGATCAATATGTTTGTCTTTTTCTTAAACTTATGATAAATTTATGATTTTTTTTCTTTCACAAATAAGAAGAAATCTATTATGAAGAACGATTATGATGAATATTTTGCACAAAATGATCTTTGTTTACAACAATTATGATGATATACTTTTAAAAGAAAGAAATATATATGATATAAATATGATCATGATAAATATGAAGAACATGAAAAAAATGTTACAATATGAGGATGATTTTATTGATATACCATATGATGAGTAAGAGGAACTTTTATAATCCAGATATGAATTTTTCATTGATATATAAAAAAAAAATGATGCTCATACAAGTTAAAAACTTTGAACATTTTGATTTTCCTAAATTTTATGAACTTTGTTTCATAGGTTGAAAAACCTATTTAAAAAAATTAAGAATGCATTATTTATGATAATTATAACCACTATGAATTTCTTATGATGAAATTTATGACATGATGAAGATGAATCTGATAGAATATATGAATTTATATTTGCAAGATAAATTATAACGAAGATTACTTGTTTTGTAGCTTCTATTTTATAAGTGATTACAGGTTCTGAAGATGCATTGATCAAAGCAATTGAAGATGTTATGCCAAAAGTTCTGATGAATTTAAAGAGAGCAGATTGAAGATGAAGCAGATTGAAGATAAAATTGATTTTAGGTTGTATTTTTCTTTGTCTTAAAGTTTTGTTTTACGTATTTTGTTTGCATTCATATAAAACTAATTGATAAAATCTGGAATGAAGAATATTAATTTATAAAGGACTCTATTTAACCATATTAGGGAAATAAACATAATTTATATTTCTACATTTATAGATTAAGTGAGATTTGTTAAAAAATAGAAGGATTTGTAGTTCATTTAGATAACGAAAGTAGTTGTATATGTGTAGGAGCATATTGTTGCATGATTCATGTCTATGAAAACCTAGATTTTTCTTGTCCATGCAGCTAGATCCTTAGCTCGGATTAAGGGGTTAAGCCTTTCCCCTTTAAAACAAAAAAGTAGCGAAAAAAAAAAAAAAAAAAGAATATTGACATGGAAGTTATACCTTCTTCCACCCCAAAAAGGTATTTACATTTATTATCGATATGAAGTTTACATCATATTTATATGAAGAGAACTAGTTGTGAAAAAACACATCTAGGGATTAAAATTGGGCATACAAGGCGGCTGTCTGTCCAAGTAGATTTAGTAGATTTCTTTGACATGCTTAATTGCCCATATGTGAATGCATATATATGATAAAACCTGCATTTGAATGAATGAAAATGAATTCTGTTTTATACTAATCTTTACATAGTTTATAAATGGAAAAAAATGTAAACTAATGTTTGTTGACTGAAAAGGTTAATAGTTTACCTTTATACTTTAATATGTTTTCATTGCCAGATGTAATTGAAATAAACTTCATGTGCATGTTGAAAAGATTAAAAATTTGATAATTTAAACTATGTTTATAAAAGAATTGATGCTGTTCTATGATTTAATTTCAGGATAATCATTGAAAATGCCGATTCCCTTAATCTGCAAGTTGACCCATCGAGGACGATGTGCAGGTTTGGTGGCGATGGATGTCGGGAAGATTTGCATCTTCCAGTTGATAACCAGAGGAAATAAAAGCAACTTAATTGGTGAATTCTAAACCGCTTTTTCACTGTTGATCAGTTGTTCTGGATTTAATTAACTACTTTTGAAGTATTTGCAGGTACAAGAAATGATATAGAATATGTGTTCATATTAGGGTTACCCTAATTACTCATTTAATGAGTGTTTTAAATTGATACATATCAGACATATGAGTATATACCCCTAGGTTTTCATAAGTTTATATAAGTTAAGTCAGTAGGATTAATCCAAAGGATCTTAAATGATTCTATTGGGTTAATGTTAAGGGTTTAGATGATTTATCATGGGTTAGAGATAGGGTTTTAAAGGGTTTTCATGAGTTTCTGATGGGTTTAAGTAGGTTTTCTAGGGTTTTAGAATGTTTCAAAGGTTAAAACAATTAATATTTAATGAAATTAATCTATATCTACACATTGGTTCATTAACAAAAATTAAAATATGATTTAATTAATTATTTAATCATGTATGTGCAATTAAATCCTAAGGTTTGATTTAATTAAAACTTAAACTAAGGTTAATTTAAATGATTTATTTAATTAAGAAAATTAAGGTAATAGAATAAAAACAATAATTGAAGTGGATAATTAATGAGCAGTGTAAGTGAGTGCTGTTTAAAGAATGGTGTGAAATAAGTGTGTAATTAAAGTGGATAAAGTGAGTGATTAAAAGTGTGGTAATTATATGGGCAAAATCAAAGAGTGGTCTAAATTAAGTATGCATTTAAAGTGCAAAAAGTATTTGATGAAAAGAATGGTATAAGTAGAGTGTGTAATTAAAGTGGAGAAAAGTCAAATGAAAGAGTGGTGATAAGTGTGGGTTAAAGAATGGATGAGAAAGAAAGCAGGAATTCAAAAGAGTGGTAAGCTCATAACTTCTCTGAGTATATATATGTATGTTTTGATCATGAATTGCTAATGTTTTTTTTTAGGTAGATTTTATCTTCCTCTTTTGCTTCGTTTTCCTTCATCTCCATGTCTGTGCATCTCATTGTAGAGAGAGTCCATCTTCCACGCATATATTACAAGAACAAGCATAGTCTCCTTCTTTGTAGAGAGAGAATTTTCCCAGTGTTTTATTCTGCACAGGTCTCAGGAGGTAGGAGATGAGCGAGAGAGTTGTAAAGAGTATAAGAGACAGATCGCTTTTGTATTTTCTAGATGTTGTGGCCGATGGCAGTATTCTAATGAGTACTATAGAGAGAGAATGATAGATGTTTTTCTGGCAGCTATTGGCGGCATCTGCAGCACGTAGAGCATGTGTAGAGAGAGAAAGTGTAGAGGTAAGTGGACAACTTCTGGCGACGCTCAGATGCGCTGAGAGAGAGTTAAGACTCTTCTGATTTTTTTTCCTCGCGACGCTCAGGCGGCAGTGCTGATCACTTAGAGATAGAGGGGAAGAGTTAGAACTTAGCACAGAAACTGAGAGAGATACTCATGAGTCATTCCTGGCGGCGTGATCTGACAGAATATAGGGCAGTTGGCGGCGCCTGTAGCACGCATGCATCAGAGAGAACTCTGAGAGAGAATGTCGACAGAGTTTTTTTTCTTCTTTTTTTTAATCATCCATTATGATTTTGTTTTACTCTCACCTTTCCCCTCCACGGACTGCGCACGGCAGCGCCGCAGAGAGAGAGAGAGAGAGAGAGAGAGAGAGAGAGAGAGAGAGAGAGAGAGAGAGAGAGAGAGAGAGAGAGAGAGAGAGAGAGAGAGAGAGAGAGAGAGAGAGAGAGAGAGAGAGAGAGAGAGAGACGGCAGAGATAGAGAGAGAGAGAGAGAGAAAGAGAGAGAGAGAGAGAGGAGAGAGAGAGAGAGAGGAAGGAGAGAGAGAGAGAGGAAAAAGAGAGAGAGAGAGAGAGAGAGAGAGAGAGAGAGAGAGAGAGAGAGAGAGAGAGAGAGAGAGAAGGAGAGAGAGAGAGAGAGGAAGGAGAGAGAGAGAGAGAGAGGAAAGAGAGAGAGAGAGAGAAAGAGATAAAGGGAGCCATTTATATAAAGTGAATTATTTTATATTACTCATATAAATTATTTACTTAGTTTATTATGTACATATACATGAATGCATTATATTAATGATGTATGTGTATTCTAAAGCTTAACATGTGATTAAATGTATGAGTATACATAGGATGTATGAGCATAGGAGTATTAGATAGTGAGTGTGTAAGTGTATTAACCATGATTGAGAGTAATGCATGATTTGAAGGCATGACTAAATTAGTGTATATGTTTATAATGGTAAGCATAAATAGTATTAAGAGTGCATGTATATGAATTACATTAACATGGGTGAGAATGAAACTTATGCATAAAGGTATTAATTAATAAGTTAACATAAATATGAACATGAGAAGAGTATTAGTATGCATAAATCACCTAACGAATTGCATTTGAGTATATATATATATATATATATATATATATATATATATATATATATATATATATATATATATATATATATATATATATATATATATATATATATATATATATATATATATTAGGTAAATGCAGATGAGTATATATACAAGTGTTAGCATGCATATTTATATAATGATAAGTGTGTTAGTTAATATGCATTAGCATGATTATGTATGTGTATGCATGGTTAGTATGTATGGAGATATATGTATGAAAGTAAATGTATGAGCATGATTGTGCATTTATCTAATGCTAGCATGTGCATGAATATATGTTAGCATAAATGAGCATGTGTATGGTTTAATGTATGTAATTAATGTCTTTTAAGTTTCTTGATGGTTCTTATAGTTAATATGCATAAGTATATACATGAGAAGTATATTAGCATGATTGAGCATGCATTAGATGTGAATGCATAAAATACCTAACTAATTGTATTTGAGTGTATACATATAAGTTAGAAGCATGTGCATGTGAGTGTATATGTGCATATGCATGAAAGTGTGTGCATTTGCATATATGAATTAAATATGTGGATGCATGTTTATGCATGTGGAATGTTAGAGTGTATGTGCATGTGTGCATATGCAAACTAGATAGATATATGTATGAATATAAGTTATGTGAAATTGATTTAGCATGCAGAAATGAACATATGAAAGTGTATACGCATATGAAAGTGTATACGCATATGAAAGTGTGTGTTAATCTAATCTTAAACTTATATAAGTAGGGATTAATGAGCATGCAATAGATGTATGCATTAGAGCATGTGAATGTTTTGATGTATACATAAACATATGCATGTGCATAAATGCATTTAAGTGTTAGTATGAATATGCATTTATCTAATGCTAGCATGTGCATGATTATATGTTTGCGTGCATGAGCATGTGTTTGGTTTAATGTATGTAAAGTATGAGTTTTATGTTTCTTATTACTTTCTTGTCATATTACTAATATGACTAATGTTTTTTTTCAGACATTCAAAGCAAAAGAATCGAAGAGCAAATGAAGTGCAGTAACTCTAATGCTTTTTTTACAGAAACATTGATGAGTTCAAGCTAATGAAGAAAAGTGTCGAGAAGCATTGAAGAGCAAATGAAGTGCAGTGAACATAATGTTTTTTGCAGAAACATTGAAGATTACAATTAATTGAAGTGAAGCGGCAGCTTAAAGATCCATTTAAATCTTATTTCTCATTTAGTCAACTATCCAATTGACTAGACATTTATCCAATTGTTTAGGCCTTCCATTTGTATTATATTTATTGATTCGAACCATTAGCATATCAATTAATTCATTCAAACAGTTTAGCATCATATTGTTTCATTAATTTTCCATTACTTTCCTTGATGTCTTCTAAGTTAGTTCATGAGTTTGAGCACAGTACTATTGAAAATATTGAAAATGTTCCGCCAACTCTAGACAGACCAGAACCCTCTAGCTTACCTGAAAGTTTAGTAGAAGAACCCATTATGGAAGTTTCAATCTCATATCAGGAAGCTGTTGCTATGTACGAGACTGCCCGTCCTTACGGTCCATAGCTAGTTAAAACTATTTACTTTTGATAAGAAAACTTTAGTTTCAATCATAGAAATAGGTAATTTAAATTATTTTATCATTAGAACCCTTATTTTCATAAGCCTGAGTTTGCTACAGACACCCCGCGTGTGCCGAACGATTTAGGCGGATGACTTGATCCACCATCCGAGCATCTCTCACGACCCGACACCGCCTAAAAGTTTGTTGAAAGAAAACACGATTCTGTGGTTGTGCTCAAAATCGCGATTCTCACAAATCACGATTTTCAGCCAAAAAACATGATTCTAAGAAAACATGATTCTGTGGTTGTGCTCAAAATCGCGATTCTCTAAATTCTTGAAAACCACGATTCTCTGAGACAAAATCGCGATTTTCAAAAACACGATTCTCTGTTGGCAATCGCGATTTTTAGAAACACGATTTTCATCCAAGGTACAAAATCGCAATTCTCAACAACACGATTCTCTGCTCAAAATTGCGATTCTCACAAATCACGATTTTCAACAAAAACACGATTTTGTAAAAACATGGTTCTGTGAAAACACGATTCTATGAAAACACGATTCTCTGTTGGCAATCGTGATTTTCAAAAACACGATCCTCTCCTCAAAATCGTGATTCTTAAAAACATGATTCTCTGCTCAAAATCGCGATTCTCACAAATCACGATTTTCAGCAAAAACACAATTCTGTGAAAACACGATTTTGTGAAAAAACGATTCTCAGTTGGAAATCGCGATTTTCAAAAACACGACCCTCTGCTCAAAATCGCGATTCTCAAAAACACGATTCTCTACTCAAAATTGTGATTCTCACAAATCACGATTTTCAACCAAAAACATGATCTTGTGAAAACACGATTCTCAAGATACAAAATCGCAATTCTCTGATTTCACACAATCACGATTCTCTGATTTCACACAATCGCGATTCTTTGATTTCACACAATCGCGATTCTCTTGGTTTCACAGGATCGCGATTCTCTGATTTCATAGCATCACGATTCTCTTGAAGTTCATAGCATCACGATTCTCTTGATATTCATAAAATCGTGATTCTCTTGATGTTCATAAAATCGTGATTCTCTTGATGTTCATAAAATCGTGACTCTCTGATTTCATACAAAATCGTGATTTTTCCATAAGTGCCTGTTTGCCTATTTTGACCCCAAGAGCCTGATTTGACATAATTTTTTCATCCAAAGTCCATTTTTTGAGCTCTATAGCTCATTGATTTTCAGATAGACTAATTTGAAGTTGACCCTCAAGCGGGACTAGGGAACCAAGGGGACTCCAAAGGATTTTGAACCATACCAAGGGGAAATTTTGGACTCTTAAACAAAGCTTATGAACCTGAGATCTGGTAGATACCTAGGCAAGGATAGACAAAGCATTAGATCTTTTGAGGCTTGTGTCAACCATACAACTAAGTCTTGGGCACAACAACTAAGTGGTTGTCCTTACATACTAAACTCTGACACAAGTGACTCAGAAATGTCTTTTAGCATGGGGAAACCTGCAGGTGGCTCAGGAACTGCCCATCTACAAACACCAGAAGGTCCCTATAAGACACAATTGGAATATATTCGGACCAACCGATTAGGTGCTCGCATCTATGAGGATGGCCTGAGGTGATTAGTGGTCCAACTCAAAAATCCAGATCAACCCTTTGGACTTGAACACCCGGTGGTCAAGTTCGAAGAGGGTTCATACATTGATAAGGAAGGAACCATGTATTTGGTCACCAACCTACCAGATAGGACTGATGAGTTTGGAAATGTCATTCCTGAGAATGAGATAGGAGACCTAGAACAAGGAAATGTAGGACAAGGACCCCATACTCCTAGAGGTAAGTCAGTTTTGACCAGAGTGATCACTCCAGACTGGATTCCTCAAGACAACAAAAGCATAGAAATATTCTTGAATAGAGAAACAGAGGAAGCCTTTTGGAGATTCAAGCCAGATCAACCTAGCCAATTGGGCATAGTCATCATCTACGAGTTCAAGGATCCAGAGATACCAGGCAAAGTTTTCTACCTGGACAACACATCAGAGAAGATGTTCTTGGTAACAGAACATGATAGACACGCATATACTTGGAAGAATGAATTGATTTTCCCTCCACCAAGATCCAATGTTTCCCATGGCCTCCAAGGAGTGGGTTCATCTCAAGCTCATGAAGCCTAGAGAGAAAGAACTAGAGAGCGACCTGAGGTAAGTTTTGCACACCATGTGGGTAGAAATAGAGCAGGATTTGAAAATGAAAGACCTGAAAGAGAGATATACCAAGCACATAGGCAACAAAGAGATGAACATGATTTTCCATTGCCTAGACCCCGAGAGCACACAAGAACCCTTAGACCCACTCAAGTGATCAAGGCAATGAAGAATTATTTTGACGGGTCAGGAGATCCTTATGATCATGTGGCCGAGTTCAAACAAGTGTTAAGAGCTGAACAGGTTGAGGATTTGTTCACCCAATACGAGGCATTTGGTTTGACTCTTAAGGGCACTGCCTTGGCTTGGTTTCAACCACTGAGTAGTCGAAACTATCGCGATATAGGTCAACTGCTAGATGAATTCACTATAGAATTTTCCAAGAGTGGTATCAGGCATAACACATCATCTTTGATCCACAGTTTCAAGCAAACACCCCAAGAAACAGTGCGACTAGCAGGAAGAAGGTTCAGACAGTACTTAGAAAGATGCCCTGCTCCAGAGTTACCCACACCAGCCAAACAAGTGGCTTTGTTCTTAGATGGCTTACTGAGCACAAAGTTAAGATCATATGTGTACTTGAAAGAGCCTAGATCCATAGAAGAGTGTGTGCGGACATGCATTGACATAGAAGACAACTTGGGTGAGGAGTTAGGACTATCCAAACTCTATCAAGGTTCTGATAGTTCTACTAGTCATACTTTGAGAATTTGCACGGAAATGTCACGAGGAAGGAGATAAGAGAGCTCACACACACACTCTCACTCTCAAGGAGAAGCACACACACAGATTGAGGCAAGGAAGAATGAACTTCTTCTTCTTCTTCTATTACATAAAAGGAATGTACAAGAATGACCTAAAAACAAGAATACAACCAGTGCAATATATAAAGACCAGTACATAAGGAAAAACCTAATGTCCGCGAATGAATGAGCTGGTCAAGAAACAAATGTGCCATCACTCTCGGTAGATATATCTAATAAAGCTCAATGAAGTATCCCTGACATATACCGGTGTGACCACTATACATGTCAGAGAAACGAAAAAACTAGTACGTGTCATCCTGGATCATCACATGTTGAGCTTGATATCTCAACAGGAAATAGATGAGATAGCTAAGCAAGTTGCCAAGAAGCTGGGAGTCCAAGATAGACAAACACAGAGAGTCACCTCATTGAACCAATGTTATACCTGCGGAGGGGACCACATGGCTAACGTATGCCCAATGCAAAACCAAAACATTAGAGAAAGGAATGCTCCATATTGCACTATTGAGATAAAATACACAAACCACACCGCTCAAGATTTTCCCTACAATAGGCAGGCTGTTAGACAAACTTATCAGCAACCTTACCAACAAGGTAGGTATCAGAACCAATACGAACAGCCATATTATCAACCACAACAGCAATATCAGGCACAATATAGGCCACAACCAGTCTTGGGAAACCAACCACCAGCTCCTGCCAATGTGATTCCAATCAAGTATGCTGTGGGAGAGGAAAATCCAAATAGAGCATTGGTGCCAGTGACCCCACTGATCTCAGAGAATGACTCTCATGCTCATAGTTCAGACTACTCCCATGAAGGTAGTCCACATGCTTATTACACAGAGTCACCTGAACATAGTGAGATTTACCCGTATCAATATGAGGCACAACCTATGGAACAAAATTGGGAGCCTGAATACTCCAATGTCATGTACACAAATGCTAACCCTATGCCCCAATTGAGACAAGCAAGACCACAAGCCCCTAGAGGACCATGTTTCAGATGTCAGGGCGACCATTTCCTTCGTGATTGTCCCCACCCACCATCTTTGAGTCAAGGACAGGCTATCACAATACAGGTTTTTTGTCCTGATTGTGGCAAAGACCATCTCCCTAGAGATTGTCCAAGAAACCCCTTTAGTGCACCCAAGATTACACCCATTAATGTGGTAGGCTTAGTGGCGGATTCAAGTTCAAGTTGCAGTGATGTGGCTCCTATACAAGCCGTCACTAGAGCCCAAGCCTTAAAACAGGATAAACTAGCAGAGCAATCAGAGTCGAGTGAATCGGGAGAACCTAGTAAGAGGAAAACAAGAACATGGAAAGATACCCGAGATAAGGCTAATCGCAAGTGGAATAAAAAGTTATCGGAACTAGAAGAAAGCTTGAAAGACGCAAAAACAAAAATAGAAGACATCGCATCTCAAAACCCCTCGCATGTTGACACTCCAACCACTCCACCTCATCCCACCCCACCACCCATTGTAAATAAGCCGCAACCAGGGTCTGTTCTTGCATATCCAACCCCAAAAGGCTTGGACATGATGTTCAAGGCCTACCAGGCTTGACTTCAAGAAGGGCCAACAATTGCAAACCTAGACAAGAGTTACCCTAGAGCAGATTTAGAGATTGAACGGATGAAAATGGTAGAATAAGCTCAAGCTATACTTGAGACTAGTCAAAAGTTCAATCAGACAAACTCTGTCAAACCAGATTTGCATTTCCACAGCCTACTAGAAAGATTAGAGCAATTGGTAAACAAACCACAAGTTTCTTTACCTCCACAGGCTCAACCAATTTTTGAGAGAAGAATCTCACCACCAATGGGAGCGTATGTTCCTAATTCCATGGATGCTGGAATACCTCCTTCAATTCAACAGTACTCTCAAGAGATCTTGCGGGAAATACAAGAAGAGAAATGGGCGAAGGAGAAGGGTAATCCTCCTCCTCTTCCTGAAATTGATGATCTTCATGATCAAATTCCCCAAGACATTCCATCTATTTACGGAGATGAAGCAGAACAACAAGAAGATGAAAGATTAGATTTTGAATCTAATACCCTAGAAGAATTGCCTCAATTTCCAGGCCCATGGGAATCTGAATCTCTTCAGATCAAAGCTCCCACAATACTGGTCAAACATGAAGACTCAATGGCCCTAAGGAACACTGATGTCGTGAAGAACACTAAGGTTCAATGTCATCTCACTGTAGAAGAGCAGCTCAAAGCAAAACCCGAGCTATGGAATCATGTGAAGGATCAGGTCCCAAAACTTGATTCCAATATGCCAAGAACAGGCTCTAAGCAAAAAGTTCCAGAGATACCTCTCGATAAAATAGGAGACATGTGTGAGGGTGAAGAAGGTAATACTTATCTTCCAATCACCTACCAAGGTTACACAACCAAAGCAATCATAGATTTAGGTGCTGGTGTTGCTATTGCGACCACCTCCTTGTGGAAGCAATGGGGCAAACCCACATTAAGACCAACTAGAATGAAGCTTCAAATGGCCGACGGTCATTTTGAAAGACCTCTAGGATTGCTCGAAGGGATAACTCTAACCACTTATGGTGTAGAGTTTGAACATACATTTGCTATATGTGACTTTGAGAAAAATAATGTCTATGAGATGATCCTAGGAAGACCCTTCCTACGACAATTGCAAATAGTACAGGATTGGGGAACCAGCTCCTTGTACTTACAACACTTAGGGGTTACCACCAAGGTCAATTTGAGGGATTACTCCTTCAGAGATGTACCACCCCTACAGTGGAATCCTATCCACAAAGCAAAAGAAGATTCCATCTCTGTGCATTCTGAAAGTTCACCTGATCCATCATGGCATTTTGAAAGTTCACCTGATCCATCATGGCTGCATGAAGATACTCATTTGTGGATGTGCAAGGTCGCAGAGGAAGAGGAAAAACATTTAAAGGAAAGAGAAGAAGCAACTTTGCCAGGAGATAGACCAGTTAGAGACCCGGCCTACACACCGATGATCTTTCCAGATGAGGAATTTGAGCCTCATGGCTGGCCAGAAATCTTAGCCACCATGGACATTGTTGTCAATGAAGAACAATGGACACCTCATTGTGATGACGAGGGTTATGATATTTCAGCGTTCATGTGTCAGCCCTTGCTAGAAGAATGTGACCCTAGTGATGTCTTAGAAGAAGAAGAGAATGACGATGATCTAGAGTCCATTGTGATGGATAGTTGCTTTAACTCAAAGCAACACTATCTAGAAGATATAGGAGTGTTCACCCAGAAAGAAGAAGAACCTCTCACAAGTATTAAAACGGTAAATTCAAAGGATGGAAGTGAGAGCAGTCAAAAGAAAAAGAAAAGAAAAGTAGTGAAACCAGAAAGGAGGAATCGTTGTTTGAAGTACTAGAAAACTTCAAGAAATATGAAGTTGATGATCGCAAAATTTTGGTACGAATGCCTAAGAGAGAGGCCATCATAGGAGAATCATATGATAATAAAGAAAAGACCAAGAAAATTGTAGTGACCATTGAAGAGAACGAAGAGAGATGCACATATATAGGAGATGACCTGAGTGCAAGAGAAGAAATGGATCTCGTAGCTCTATTAAGGGAATATAGGGATGTGTTTGCGTGGCACTATAGAGACTTGAAAGGGGTAGATCCAAGAATTTGCTCTCATACTATCCCCATGACCGCTGATGCCAAGCCCACCAAACAAAAGCCCTACACATATAATGATACATATGCAACCAAAATAAAAGAAGAAATTGATAGGCTGATTGAAGCTGGATTTATCTATGAGATTGAGCATACTAAATGGGTGTCCCCCATTGTAGTGGTACCCAAGAAGAATGGGAAGTTGCGAGTGTGTATTAACCTTAAAAAAGTTAATGCCGCTACGATCAGAGATAGTTATCCACTTCCAATCACGGAACACCTATTGGAGCATGTTGCAGGCAAGGAAGTTTATAGCTTCCTTGATGGATTTTCAGGTTACAATCAAGTAGCCATTGCCCCAGAAGATCAACACAAAATAGCTTTTGCTATAGAGTGGGGAATCTTTGCATTTCGTGTGATGCCATTTGGGCTCACCAATGCACGTGCAACATTCCAAAGGCTCATGTGTCATGTCTTCAAAAAGTTCTTGCGAAAGAGTTTAGGAGTGTATGTGGATGATTTATGTGCTCATTCCCAAGAAAGAAGATTTCACTTCCCTGAGCTCAGATAAATCTTCAACAAGTGTAGAGAATATCGAGTGTGTCTGAACCCAGAAAAGTGTGTGTTCATGGTGCGTCAAGGTAAAATCTTAGGTCATATTGTTTCTAAGAATGGAATCTCAACAGATGAAGATAAGGTACGAGCCATAGCGGAGCTGCCAAGGCCAAGGAATGTTAAGGAGGTACAAGCCTTTATGGGCCATTGTGGATATTACCGTAGGTTTATCCACATGTACGCGATCATAGCTAGACCCCTTTATGCCTTGTTGTCTAATTTTGAGTGGAACGATGAATGCAAGAATTCTTTCAATGAAATGAAGAAACGTTTGTGCACAGCACCAATACTGACCACTCCTGATTGGAATAAACCATTCCATGTCCATGTGGATGCATCCAATCATGCCATAGGATGTGTGCTAGCACAACCCACAGGAGAAGGAAACTTAGATTTTCCCATAGCATATGCTAGTAGACAGCTCACCGTAGCTGAACGAAACTATACCACAACTGAGCGAGAGGGCTTAGGCATGGTATATGCTGTGAAGAAGTTTAGACACTATTTATTGGCCAACAAGTTCAAGTTTTTCACTAATCATCAAGCTTTGTTATATTTGGTCAATAAACCTTGCAATACTGGGCGTTTAGTAAGATGGTTCCTCTTACTAATGGAATATGACTTTGAAGTTGTTGTCAGGAAAGGTAGAACCCACCTTAGGGCAGATCACCTTTCTCGCATCACTTTAGGAGAGTCACCGCAAGGAGTGTCTAATGAATTACCCGATGCTTATCTGTTCAATTTAGAAGTTGTTCCTAAATGGGCAAATAATTTGGTACCAGTCCTAACCTTCAGCCCTGCAAATAAGAATGTGAAAACATCACAAGAAGAAATTGTAAAATCACAAAAATATCATATATTGGCAGGAAGCATGTACAAACAAGATACTGAGGGTGTATTAGCTTGTTGTGTTGAGGACGATGAACATAGTAGTTGGTTGCAACAAGCTCATGATGGATTGCTAGGAAATCATTATTCTAAACAGCACACAATACAAAATCTAAAACGTTGTGGAGGTGATCGCAATCCGGGTGGATCGGGTCCGGTCGTGGCACACACAGGGTGTATGAAGCTAATGAATGTTGGATGGTTTAAGGACATGAAAGTGAAATTAATGTTGAGTATGGAGAAGAGAGAGATGTTGAAATGATTATGGGAATGGGAAAGTAGGAGTGCAAGTTAGATTTATGAACATGAGTGATAAGAATGAAAGAGAACCATACACACGAATCAAATTTGGAAGGAAGAATGGTCCATTGAAGGAGCTTCTTAAACACTTCCTAATTCTAATCCATATGCATAGTCTTCTTTGGATGATATGTATGCATGACGTGAATAGATGGAATCCTTACACATAAACCAGTTTCGAAAGGAAGAATGGTCCAATATTGGAGCTTCTTATACACTTTCAGAAACTAATCAATATGTATGGGTATGTATGGATTATATGCATGCAAGTGAATTATGATGATAGAGTTTACTCACAAGCTCAAAGAAACATCCTCACTGTTTCAACGCAATACTGCAGAGCCTTCTCACACATAGAAGAAATAGAAGACATGTAAAAATACTTAAGAGACTGAGAGAGGAGACAAGAGACAAGTGACAAGTGACATGAATTAAAAGGATTGGAATTAAGATACATGTACAAGATCGTCGTGGTACGTCAAGCTAGGCAGTCTACTGATCAAAGGTGGTTCGGACCCTCAAACCATGACAGTTCAACCGAATGTCACACGTAAGAAGGTGAGTTCCACTCCAGTGACCCTATGTATGTCTAGGCTCGTAACGTCTAACTAAAGAAGTCTAAGACTCATTAAAATCAGCTCTAACTCACTCACACGCTCCACCGAGGGTGAGTCAAGATAGAGATGCTGGTTTCAAGAGCCTATCTTAGATTGGAGTTCTAACTTAAATTTGAAACTAGGTACTATACTCATACTAGCTCACCTTGGATCCTCACTCGCTCAACCGAGGGTGATCGTCTCAAGGAAACCGTAAGCTAGCATGAGCCCTATGGATGCCTAACAATGATGCTCTAGGATTTTGGAGGGGGGTTTATATAGTTTTTTGAATGAATTTGGACCATTGGATCTAGAGAAATCAACTCTCAACTCTAGGATCACTACTTTCGATTACAACCATTTGATTAATCAAATCAATGGCTTGGAATTGTTCTTTCTATCAAATCTAGTGTAAAGGAGTGAAATTTAGGCGCCCTCATTCTCCACCATTGGACCTGAGGATGATCTGGACCGTCGGATCAGTGCTGACATCAATTCGGATAAGATAAGCCACTATTTTTGGAGAAACATTGCATTATTGATCTTTGATTGTAAAAAAAAGTCTTCTTTTATGGAAAAACTCGTGGATCCTCCTTGCTTTAAGCATAAGTGCATCTCCACCCTTGAATATGAGCTCATCTTGATCGTACAACATGGCTCAATCAGCTTTCGCCATGTGGTGGTCCTTCAACCCTTCAATTTGCTTAAACTAGAAAACTACGATGATCCTGAAAACTGGACTTTGTACTCTTTGACCCTCCAAATAGGCTTTGATGAAGATGAAACTTTGTAGGACTATGTTTCCAAAGATCTCCTTCAAGAATATGTAGAAAAAACTCCCATCTGAATCTCCCTTGTACAAGTTTGATTACATTTGGAAGCTTGCAAGGTGGCATTAAAGTGTCTAGGAAGCTCTGATAGCCTTGAAAATTTGTACAAATATGTAGCCACATATGATCTTTATACATGCCAAACCATATGGCTAACATAAATTTCTATACAAGAATTTGTAGGGTCAAACTAGAAAAATTACATTTTTACAAAATGAACATAGCATATCAATGTGCTACAAAATCCATTTTCTGCTGAAATTGGGGCTATAGACTGCCTTTGACAATCTTTACAAGTATATGAATTTTCATCTAATTTGGTGATAATGAAATTTTTGCCCTAATTTCCTAACTTTGACCAACTTTGACCAACTTTGACCGCTACCATGGACTTTCTTGATTTCTTTGAAACTTTGTATGTGAGCTTCCTTTGACCTCCTTGATGCATCTTGGACTTCTCGGGGAATTCCGGCTACCTTCACCAAATATGTTTTTTGTAAGCCTTCACAAGTGAGAGAGGAGAGAAAATCTCGACGACATTCGCCCCCAGTAAACCTGCGATTCCTCCGAAAGCGCCACTCTAGCATCTGTGAAAAACAAAATGTTCCAGGCATCAAATTCTTTTATAGGCAACATAAGAAACATGGAAGGAAAATTGATTATATGCATGAATGAGTAGGTAACGTGACATGAAGCAAAATTTGCATGAAAGAAAGAATTGAAACAGGCAACATGAATATGCATGAACAAATAGGCAACATATATGCAAATGAACAAGCAACATTGGCAACAAGAAAGAAAAAAAACAAGCATCAATATGAAGTGGAAGTGGATGTATTGAGTCATTTTAAGCATCAGTTCCTCTCATCTTGAAGAAAATTTTGTACCTTTTTCATAAAGCAATCTACCTTAAATATGATTATAAACAAAGATTTAGGATTTTCAAGAGACATCTTTCATCTTTAGCTTATTTTAGATCAACTCCTTTCCTACATAAATATGAATATGCTCTTTCTCTAATAGCATGCAAGGAAATCTAACTAAACTCCACTAATGCATAAATCTGCCTATATAGCCCGTGATTTATTCTACTATGCCTCTTTATCCTCCTTTGGCTTGCTCTTTTTTTTTTTTTTTTGATGATGATGATTCGGCAACTTTATGGTTACGATCACTTTTTTGGGGTGGAAGAAAGTGTAAACTTCTTGGTAACATGTAGCAACTTTTTTTTTTTTTTGATGACGGGGAAAAATTAAACCCCAATACAAGGTACAGCCATTTTTGATGATGAAGAACAGTCGTTTAAACTCCGATACAAGTGTTGTGTGATGGACTAAGGATGTAGAAACATGCGATAGCAGGAGCTAGGATTTCAACAATTATGCTTTCGATACAGGATACATATGCATGTTTATATATGAAAGTCATGTCACCGGAACAAACCTCCAAATCTACATGCCCTATCTTTCCACAATCCTAGATTATAATCAATTTCTTAGTAGATATTTAATTACTACTTAAGATACAATTTTACACAAGTAGAGAAATCATCATTTGCCCTTTTTTTTTTTGACTCAAGTAATGTGGATATGCAATGCAATGCAATGCAAAGACTGAAAACAAACATGCATGAAACAAGCATGGAAAAAAAAAAAATAGAATGAACTTGAAAAAAAAACAAAGCAACATGAACCTGAAAAATTAATGATATTTTTATAAGTTTTTTTTTTCTTTTTTTATTTTTATTTTTATTTTTTATAACATGGATACTCCTGTTTATGAATCGGCCTCGTTGTTGTCATCTTCTTCAATGTCCTCATCCAAAATGTACTCGTCATTATCATGCTTCTTGAATAACTTTATCCTTTTACCTGCAATCAAAGTTTTTAGTGCAACACCATTTAATTCACAAAGAGCATACGTACCATTGTTGTTGACTTTTGATACAATGTATGGCCCAAACCACCATTGAGTGAGATTTTTGCATGCATCATATTGAGAGTCAAATGTACTATCATAAATGAGCACCCAATCTCCTACTTCAATTGGCTTAGGATGCAATCGATGAGTTTTATCAAAATAATGCTTGTTCTTCATTCTAGATTCTCTTAATTTTTCAATGGCATCATCAAGTCTTAATTTACCTTGTTCTAACTATTTAATGCGCAAACTCAAAAAATCATCAGTAGACATGTTTTCAGACCAAGGCAAATTTGACCATGTAAAAATATGAGACTGAATTGGAAACAATGGTTTTTGAGAGTACATGAGTTCAGCAGGCATATATCCAGTAGTACGTGTGCATGTCATTCTATCTGCCCAAAGTGCAAAAGGTAAGAATCTAGGCCATTGTTTGATGTCACCGTTACATACTTTAGATATGGCTTTCACAATAGGTGGATGCCCTCTCTCTATTTTACCATTGGCCTCTGGATTATATGCAGTAGTGAGAGACAAACGAATACCGTGACGCTCAAAGAACTCTTTAGCTTCCCTCGCATTTAACTCTCCATGATCGGCAACTACTTTCTCTATGTACCCAAAGCGACATGACATCTTCAAGCAAGAATTTGCAAACATTGTAAGTGGTCTTAGATTGTAGTGCACGTCCCTCTACATGATTAGTTAAGTCTTCTCTTGCAAGTACAATGTAACACATTTTGTCAATACCTTTAGGCATAGTTACAAGATCTACTACCCACTTGTAGTGAATACAAGGTGGATAAGTAGGATGCAACGGATCTCTATGTTTGACTGATGAATGAAGTTGACAAGTAGAACATGTAGAAACATAGCTACTAATGTCAACATACATCCTAGGCCAATAATAGGTACTTCTAATTTTTTCATATGTTCCAAAAAATCCTTTATGACCTGCCCATAATGTCTCATGCATCTCCTTCATTACTTGCAACTGAAGACCTCTCTTTCCTAGGACTCGTTGTGGATTCTTAACCTTACCCTTAGCATGTCTCCAAAGATAACCGTTACGTAGGAAAAAATTATAAGCTCGTTTCCTAATGTTACAGAATCTATTCGTAGTCCAATTAGGTAATGGTTGTAGTGTACTCAGATACTTTCCTATGTCTCTCCATTCATTTTTATACTCAGACTCATGAAATTGCTCATACTCGTATATATATGGAACATAGTCAACTAAATTCACATTCTTTATTAGATCACTTTCAAGAACATCATCAAATCTAGCTCTCGATAACATATCAGCAACTGAGTTTGACTTACCTGAAATATGCACTTACTCAGGATTTATGAACTTAATATATGAGATCCATCTAAGCATGGCTATATCAGGAAATGAACAATTGGTTATCATTCCAATGAGAGGCAAACAATCAGTCTCAACTTTGACATTTGCACCAATGAAATATTCTTTGTCTGTTTTCAAAGCTGTTACCATACCCCATAGTTCTCGTTTGATCTGTGGATATTTTCGTTGTGTTTCATGTAGAATTTTGGCACCAAACCTAATTGCATATCTATTCCCTTCACTATCATCTTGACTTATGATCCAACCTATACCAATAGGACTAGTATCAACAGTCAATATAATAGGTTTGTTAGCAGAATAGTCTACACGCTTAAGGATGGGAGCTTCAAGCAATAATTTCTTCAATTTACGCATAGCTTGAGTGTGTTTGTCAGTCCAAATAAATTTTCGTTTCTTCCTCAACAAGTCATAAAGACAATCAGCAACATGAGCAAAGTGTGGGATCCAAATAACATAAAAGATGCAAGCACCAAGAAATCTACGTACCTCACTCACGTTGTTACATGTTTCAGAAATCTTGCTAATGGCATCAACTTTTTGTGGGTATGGCTTTCGACCATAATGGCCACATAAATGTCCAACAATAAGCACCTCGTTGACACCAAAAACAGATTTCTCTATGGAAAATGTGAGACCTACCTCTTCAAATCGTTGAAATATTCTTTCGCAATCAAAGATATGGTCAAGAACAAATTTACGACATCCAGATGAATCTAAAGTAATGTCCTTTACACGTTCCTCACTCCCTTTAATTGGAATATCATCAATGAATGGCATAGTTATATGAGGGATAAAATCATGTAAGACCATATTCATAGCACTCATCATATGAGCCATAGAATTGGTCGCTCCTTGAGGTAAAGTACACATTCGCACTAAGCCTAAAGGAGTTTTCATTGTGGTTATGTCACGACTATCAATTGCTAATTGGAATTGGTCATATCCCGAATATAAATCACCCATTGAATAGATAGAATGTCCTGAAAATGATTCAGCAAACTCATCTACAATGGGTCCTGTTCCTACATTCCTTATGGTGACTTTATTGATAGGTTGGAGATCTTGAATAAAAGGTAGTTTCCCATTCTTTTTAGGCACAGTGAACCATCTGTTTGAGTAAGGTGCAAAAGATGGCTCTAAAATTCTCATGTTTATCTTCTCCTTAAGTAGTTTCATTAGCTCAGGTAAGTGAGCCTTTGGAACAGGTATAGGACAAAGATTCCATGGAATATGTGGAATAGTAAAGATTATCATGGGTGCAACTAGCTTAGGATCTACACAACCAATCTCATGAGGATACATAGTAAAGGCTTTTCCATGGCTACGTATGACTCTCTCAAATTTATCTCTCTCTGCTGGCAAAAGAAAGTCATCATCTCTACCAATTTTCACCTGTTTGATTGTCTCATCCGTGAATGTATGTCCTATGTTTTTCTTATCCCGAAGAGTTCGATCATTTTTCACATCAATAACTTTTTCATTACTTCCTTGAGGTAATGGTTGAGCTATGGGTTTGATTTTTTTGTCTACAGTTTTGTACTTTGTTTCAACTAAGGCATCATGTGTTTGGTTAAATTTTGAGCACTTGTCAACATTGAGAGCATACTCTTGGATTAGAGCATACTCATCAAGGGAAGAAATAAGAATAATATGGGAATTAGAATTTTGTTGAAGACATAACTCTAACTCCTCAAGAGTAGAGAAACAATGAGATGTCTCAATCACATGCTCAATGTTCTCATCATGTTCCATGATTTTGTTGTTTTTATAATTTTTTTGGCTTTTTTGGATAAAAGACTTGGACAATTGACTCTTATGAAGAAAATCTAATCTAGAATGTGGAAAACAAAGTGACAAACTATTGTACATGTTGGTTGGATGCGAGATGTCAAACCAATATCCACTATTGTCCCGCTCAACAATGGATTCTATCCGAAATTTTGATCATATGTAGCTCCAAACATGAATCGAGGTGCACAATCACTACAAGCATGCTCATGACCCTGAGTAACAATAGGTTTCTTTCTAATTGACAATCGATTCCTAGGATGATTCACTCCTACTGTCATGACTTGAAGTGATTGCATTCCATCCTTAGACTTGAATCTAGCATAGGTAGACCCATCATCCATGGCTTTAGTTTCCATACGACTCTCACAAATAAAGGGTTGACCTAAGAGAACTTTATAGGAGCAATTATCTTGAATAAAAAAGTGAAACTCTTTCGTGATTCCTCCTATGGATATGCGCACACTAGCACATGCTCCATATAGGGTACCTACACCATTATCTGCAGTTCTCATACGCCATCCACAATCTTTATCTATGGGCCATCGAAACGTATCATAGACTTCTCTTGAAATCACATTGATTTCAAAGCCGGAATCTACTAACACATTTACAGTGATAGTGTTCTTATCATTTCCTATTTTAACATGCATCTCTGATGTACCTCTAGACCAAAATGTTCTTTTAAAGTGACTTTCAGGATTGTTTTCATGATTTTCATGGTCAGGTTGAATAGGTCCTAAGAAATTTTTATTAACATTTACTTCATCATCATCAAAGTCCTCTTCATCAGATTCATCAAAGTTTAAGGCTTCATTCATAGCTTGATCTTGATCTAGAGAATCTTGCATCTCAGTATCTAGATTAAGCGGAAACCTCTTCCTTTTAATTAGGCCGATAAAGTTATCTTTAAAAACAGGCTTTGCAATAGAGAAAACTTGTTCTAAAGACATAGTCACTTGACTCTTAAGCAAAATGTCATCTAAAATCTCCATAGGATCTATTTTTCTCTCAATTTCTGAAATCAAGATGGCTTTAAGTTTTCTCTTTGGTTTCTTTTGTTTTTCCTCAGGGTCTTGTTTTTGTTCATGTTCTCGTGTTTGGTCTTCAGTTTGTTTTGACTGTTCTTGTTTATCTAAAGGCTTTGGTTCTGTTTTTCTTTGCTTTGTCTTCTTCCCTTTTTGTTTCTCCTCTTGTTTTTGTTCATTGGGTTGTGATTCTTGTTTTTTATCTTTGGATTGTGATGTTTCTCCCTGCTCTATGATTGTTTCTATTCCCTCTGAGGTTTGTTTTCGTGTCACTCTTCTTTCACTAGGCTCAGCTTCATCTCTTTTTCGTTTTTCTTCTACATTGGATATGTGAGAAATAAGAGATTGATCTTCTATCGGTGACTCCCAAGCCATTATTCTCCTAATCTCATCCCGTGCTCTTACTAAAGCATCTATGGAAAAATCACCTTCCTTTGTGGGTTTACTTGATTCTACTTGTTGTTCATCAAGAGCTTCTAGTTTCACTCCTCTAGTTCCTACATCCATTATGGTTATATTTTCATAGTGTTTTTTCTTTCCTCCCTTACCATAATTTCCTTGCAAAGGTAGCCTAGATCGATAGTCACAGATTTTCTTGTCTATGTCTATTACTAGTCGTTGCTCCTTAGCAGCCTTCAATAATTCACAATCTCTCAAAAAGTGCTCTAACGAATCACACCAAGGACACCTACGAGGGCCACACACAAAACCATTTTGATTTTGAGGATTTTGATTAACTTGTGGTGGGAAATTTTGAAATTGAGGATTTTGTTGATAAGGTATTGCTTGAACAGGATAATTAGGATTTTGAAAAGGCAATTGATGTATTTGAGGAGCTTGGGGAGCAACATGTGGTACTTGAGGTGCAAGAGGAGCTTCCATATTATACGGTTGATGATTTTGAAAATTTTGATTTTGAGGATTTTGAAAAGCTATTTGAGAAGCTTGAGGATACATGTTTTGATACATTTGAGGATTTTGCACGTGAGGATGAGGATTTTGCATTGAAGGATTATGCATCGGAGGAACTTGATATGCTTGAGTAGGAGCTACTTGTGGATTCTGATTGGTAGCTATAACATGTTGATTAGGCTCTTGAAAAGTCATTGGGTTCATTTGATTTTGGAAAGTTTTGGTGTAATTAGATTGTAAAGCATCTATAGTCTTGGCCAAATTGGATTGTGTAGCAATAAGACTTTCCATTTGCTTAGTGAGAATATCCACTTGAGATTGTTCAACTACACTTTTATTTGGCTCTACTTTAAAACCTTGATTAGGCTCCATCATTTGAGGAATAGGAGTAGAGTCAAAAAGCATAGCATGGGATTGTTCTCTAACTTGCTCCTTAGTTTGTGGAAGGCTAGCTTGAGGAAGACTAGTTTGCTCATAAAGCATGGATTGTCTTTGATGTCTATGGGCTACAACCTCTACTACTTTACACACTTTTTGCCAATTGTCAGTAAGACCATAGCGCTTATTTGGTTCTTCTAATCGCCGTTCAACTTCCCTACGAGTTTCAGGATGAAGAAGCTTAAGAAAATTGATCACAAGATCAGGTTCCAAAGTTATCTTATCCTCATCAGGAAGTTGTTCATAGCGTCTCATATACTCATTTTGTAAGTGAGTAATAGAGCTACTAGGCTTTGGAGAATTGACCCATCGTAAGAATCCATCTCGATTATGTTGGCTATAATCTTCAAGATAGAATTCTTTGAGCATCTCCTTTCTAAAATCACTCCAAGGAAGACTATCATATTGAGTGACACGGTTTATGATAGAGCTATCAACAATTCGTTCAAAGAATGATATCAAAAGATCCTCAGGAAGACCAAAACTCATAGCTTGCTCTTCAAACAAATCTAAGTAGCTTGTGATGTTGATGGAATTGAATTTTCTCTTCTCTCTCAACATAGAAGAGACTATTCTTTGGCCTTGTTTCTCAACAGTAAGGGATTTGAATCCTTCCTCCATCTTATGTGAATAAGCAAGTGATGCACGATGCTCTAGATCTCTCACAAATGTGTTTACTTCACGACGAAGATGTGCACGATACTGTGAGAAATCCAGTGCAACACTCAAGACTGATGATGATGATATGATGAGGATGAAAAATATGAAACAAAGGATATGGATCACAACCTCCCAAAAAGATCAGAAGCAAATGCCACGAAGCGATTCACGTCGGGTTCAAATGTGGAGGTGATCGCAATCCGGGTGGATCGCGTCCGGTCGTGGCACACACAGGGTGTATGAAGCTAATGAATGTTGGATGGTTTAAGGACATGAAAGTGAAATTAATGTTGAGTATGGAGAAGAGAGAGATGTTGAAATGATTATGGGAATGGGAAAGTAGGAGTGCAAGTTAGATTTATGAACATGAATGATAAGAATGAAAGAGAACCATCCACATGAATCAAATTTGGAAGGAAGAATGGTCCATTGAAAGAGCTTCTTAAACACTTCCTAATTCTAATCCATATGCATAGTCTTCTTTGGATGATATGTATGCATGACGTGAATAGATGGAATCCTTACACATAAACCAGTTTCGAAAGGAAGAATGGTCCAATATTGGAGCTTCTTATACACTTTCAGAAACTAATCAATATGTATGGGTATGTATGGATTATATGCATGCAAGTGAATTATGATGATAGAGTTTACTCACAAGCTCAAAGAAACATCCTCACTGGTTCAACGCAATACTGCGGAGCCTTCTCACACATAGAAGAAATAGAAGACATGTAAAAATACTTAAGAGACTGAGGGAGGAGACAAGAGACAAGTGACAAGTGACATGAATTAAAAGGATTGGAATTAAGATACATGTATAAGATCGTCGTGGTACGTCAAGCTAGGCAGTCTACTGATCAAAGGTGGTTCCGACCCTCAAACCATGACAGTTCAATCGAATGTCACACGTAAGAAGGTGAGTTCCACTCCAATGACCCTATGTATGTCTAGGCTCGTAACGTCTAACTAAAGAAGTCTAAGACTCATTAAAATCAGCTCTAACTCACTCACACGCTCCACCGAGGGTGAGTCAAGATAGAGATGCTGGTTTCAAGAGCCTATCCTAGATTGGAGTTCTAACTTAAATTTGAAACTAGGTACTATACTCATACTAGCTCACCTTGGATCCTCACTCGCTCAACCGAGGGTGATCGTCTCAAGGAAACCGTAAGCTAGCATGAGCCCTATGGATGCCTAACAATGATGCTCTAGGAGTTTGGAGGGGGGTTTATATAGTTTTTTGAATGAATTTGGGCCATTGGATCTAGAGAAATCAACTCTCAACTCTAGGATCACTACTTTCGATTACAACCATTTGATTAATCAAATCAATGGCTTGGAATTAATCAAATCTAGTGTAAAGGAGTGAAATTTAGGCGCCCTCATTCTCCACCATTGGATCTGGGGATGATCTGGACCGTCGGATCAGTGCTGACATCAATTCGGATAAGATAAGCCACTATTTTTGGAGAAACACTGCATTATTGATCTTTGATTGTAAAAAAAGTCTTCTTTTATGGAAAAACTCGTGGATCCTCCTTGCTTTAAGCATAAGTGCATCTCCACCCTTGAATATGAGCTCATCTTGATCGTACAACATGGCTCAATCAGCTTTCGCCATGTGGTGGCCCTTCAACCCTTCAATTTGCTTAAACTAGAAAACTGCGGTGATCCTGAAAACTGGACTTTGTACTCTTTGACCCTCCAAATAGGCTTTGATGAAGATGAAACTTTGTAGGACTATGTTTCCAAAGATCTCCTTCAGGAATATGCAGAAAAAACTCCCATCTGAATCTCCCTTGTACAAGTTTGATTACATTTGGAAGCTTGCAAGGTGGCATTAAGGTGTCTAGGAAGCTCTGATAGCCTTGAAAATTTGTAGAAATATGTAGCCACATATGATCTTTATACATGCCAAACCATATGGCTAACATAAATTTCTATACAAGAATTTGTAGGGTCAAACTAGAAAAATTACATTTTTACAAAATGAACATAGCATATCAATGTGCTACAAAATCCATTTTCTGCTGAAATTGGGGCTATAGACTGCCTTTGACAATCTTTACAAGTATATGAATTTTCATCTAATTTGGTGATAATGAAATTTTTGCCCTAATTTCCTAACTTTGACCAGCTTTGACCAGCTTTGACCGCTACCATGGACTTTCTTGATTTCTTTGAAACTTTGTATGTGAGCTTCCTTTGACATCCTTGATGCATCTTGGACTTCTCGGGGAATTCCGGCTACCTTCACCAAATATGTTTTTTGTAGGCCTTCATAAGTGAGAGAGGAGAGAAAATCTCGACGACAACGTTTAGGAGTGTATTGGCCTAGCATGGACAAAGAAATACATGAGTGGATTAAGAATTGTCCAATGTGCAGAGAGAGACCACCAATGGAGCATGCGACCCTTTTGCAAGTATCATTAATTCCAGATTGCAGTGCTCCATTGGTAGAGTTTATGAGATCGGGAAGATTACCCAAAGAGGCTAGTCTAGCAAGAAGACGAAGCATGGAGCAAGAGGCTCAAGTTTATGCCTTAGTAGGAGACAACTTATACCGAAGAGGAAAAGATGGTTACTTAAGACCGTGCGTTCATGAATCAAAATATTTCAAAGTCTTAGAAACTGCACACATCGGTGTCGCAGGTGGACACTTCGGTCCTGATCGAGTAATCAAGACCATTCTATTCTCAGGACTTTGGTGGCCCACTCTTCATATGGATGCTCATACCTATGTGAAGAAGTGTGACACATGCCAACGTGCACAATATCCAGTTAGAAAAGATGAGATGCCTTTGAGGCCAATGATGGGAGGGCATGCATTTTCGAAGTGGGGCATAGACTTCATAGGTCCTATTAACCCCCTAGCTAGAAACTCCAATGCAGAGTATATTATTGTAGCCACACATTACCTTACAAAGTGGGTAGAAGTGAAAGCCACAACAAAGAATGATGCTCAGACTACGGCTAAGTTCTTATTCGAGAATGTGTTCACGAGATATGGGCTACCAATAGAGTTAGTGAGTGATAGAGGCACACACTTCTTGAATGAGGTCATTGAAAATCTTCTCCAGGAACTCTTGGTGATACATAAGAAGTCTGCCCCTTATCACCCACAAGCTAACGGACAAGCCGAAAGCACCAATAAGATCCTCTGTAACATATTGACAAAACTGGTAAATAATAAAGGCTCTGATTGGGACAAACAACTTCATCATGTTGTTTGGGCTTATCGAGTTGCCTACAAAACGATACTCAACACCACCCCATTTCAGATGGTCATTGGACAGAATGTTGTTCTACCATTAGACTTCCTCATCCCAGCCTTAAAAGTAGCACAAGAGCATGAGTGGAATGGACATGAATTGTCCTCTAGGATCTTTGATCTAGAACGCTTAGGTGAGACAAGGCTACGCGCGGCGGCAGGCATCTATGCTGCAAAGAAAAGACAAAAGGCATACTTTGATGCACACATCAAGGATAAGGGACCGAAAGAGGGCGATCTAGTGTTGGTTTACACACTAAAGCAACATGCCCGTAAGTTGGAAAAAAGAGGATATGGACCCATGATCATTAATAGAATTTCCACTAGTGGTGTAGTTCAGTTGGCCACTCTAGAAGGAGATATCTTGCCAAACTATATTAGTGGATGTAGAGTCAAGTTATACCAAGAACCTCTTACAGAGGATATGCTTACGAGACTCAACACTGCTAAGAAGAGAAAAGAAGAGGAGTTAAGGGTGAGGAAGAAGCACAGGCAGAGGCGAGAGAGCGTATTAGGCGAAATAAGTTAAGGCGACTAGGCCTAGATGTCAACTCAAAAGCCCCAGAATATCACATGGATATGTGCCAAAAATCAGGCATAACTACTTCTCAAGTCATTGACCGACGTCCCTTTGTGACCATAGAGATAGGACAAGGAAAGGGTGCAAGGACTGTGAAAGCATTGATTGACTCAAGTGCAGCAAGTAGTGCAGTTAGACTATCCTACTGCCAAGACTTGCAGTTGAACATCAATCCCATAGAAGCTTATCTCATAGGATTGGGAGGTGTGGAAACCCCTTGTTTGGGCGAGGTGGAACTTCCCATCTACCTTCAAGATGTTCCAATGAAAGTCAAAGTGCTAGTGTGTCAAGATGAGAACCTTACAGAACCACTTGTCTTGGGTCAAGATTGGATCTATGACCATGCAGTTAACTTAAACCTAAGAAGTCAAATTCTTCAAGTTTGGGTACATGAACAATGCATCACATTAGAATTAGAGAACTGCATGCTCCTAGATCATGGCACCACACACTCTCTTAATTCTTCTAAGACTAGTCATATGGAAGAAGATGTTGTATGTGTCAAAAGCTCTATGATGCAGAAGGAGTCAATTATGGAAGAATAGGTTCGAAGGCAGGTGGATCTTTCTTCTTCTCCAAAGAATCAAGTAGCCACAATAGTGAGTCCACCACACAGGCAAACACAACCGTTCACGACAACTGCTACATCAAATAGAAAGACACCATTCGATAAGAAAGCAGTTCCGAGCATAAAGCAGATCTGGGTACGCAAAGGAGAGCAACCACCAGCCTTGCCCCCACAAATCCCATCCAGGCAAGCCAACCAGGCTAGAAGACGAAGGAAGCAGCTCGGACAAGCTCAATCACAAGGTAAACAAGTTTGGGCGCCTAAGAAATTAGCTGCAGCTCAACAAGGGTGATTACAGATGTGGGTACCCA
>CM035412.1:150157178-150159678 GCA_020310875.1 Ceratopteris richardii
TTTTACATTCAAGGTAAACCAAAATCATACAAATTATTTCTCTTATGGTATGCATCAAATAGCAGAGCTTGATCTATGGCACAAAAGGATTGGACACATGAATGTACACAGGTTAAAGGAGCTATCAAAGAAAAGGATTGTTGAAGGATTACCTGATCTTACTAAGCAACATATGGTGCATCTTTGTGAAGCATGTCAAATGGGTAAGCAGAGTAGACAACCTTTCAAGCATTCAAGCCATGTAAGTGATGGTTTGCTAGATCTCATACACACAGATGTGTGGGGACCTACTAAAGAGGCATCCTTGGTTGGTAATAAGTACTATGTATCATTCATTGACGATCATAGTAGAATGACATTTGTGTATTTTATTAAACATAAGAGTGAGGTCTTTGATTGTTTCAAGAAGTTCAAATCATATGTCGAAAAGCAAACAGGAAGGTATATTAAGAAGCTAAGATCCGATGGAGGGGAGAGTATTTCTCTCAAGCTTTTATTGATTTTTTGCATGATGAAGGTATCAAAAGAGAAGTTACATGCAGGTATACTCCACAATAAAATGGAGTCGCAGAAAGAAGAAACAGAATCATAGCAGAAGCATCTAGAAGCATGCTTAATGATATGTGTTTGCCTAATTATTTTTGGGCTGAAGCTGTTAGCACAAGTGTTTACATTATGAATAGAGTTCCGACTGCTGGAGTTCATCATTTGACACCATATGAGGTATGGCATGGAAGGAAACCAAGTGTAAGTCATTTGAAAGTATTTGGTTGTGTATGTTATGTACATGTACCTAGTGAGGTGAGATCTAAACTTGATGCGAAATCAGAAAAATGTATATTTATTGGTTATGCAGATACTCAAAGAGGATATAGATGCTATAATCCTCATACCAATAAGGTTGTTGTGTCAAGAGATGTAAACTTTGATGAATCACTTTCATGGTATGCAGATAAGAATTGTTTGCAGGTCATGGATGAAAATGAAGAAGGTGTGGTTGAAGGAGATGAATGCATAGTTCAGCCATCAGGAAGTTTAAATGATGAAAGGAGTGGTTTAGATGAAGAAAGAGGATCACCTTTCAATGGAAGATTAAGGCAAGAGTCACCTCCAAGTGTTAAAAGTAAAGGTAAACTCAAACTTGTTGAAGTTAATGATGAAGGAGAGGAAATTAGTGATGTATGTGAGTATGGAGAATCATCAAAGGTTCCTAATAAGAAAGGAAGAGCATCTACATTGGAGGTAAGAAGAACTTCAAGAGTAAGTAAGCAACCTCAAAGGTATACTTATGAATCTTTCATGAATACTCATTATGCTTTTATTACAAAAGTTGAGCAGGAAAATGAACCCACATATTATGATGAGGCCAAAGGAGATGAAAAGTGGGAGAAAGCAATGAGAGAAGAAATGGAAGCACTACAGGATAACAAGACTTGGAATTTAGTTCCAAGTACACCAAAGCAAAAGGTAATTGGTTGCAAGTGGGTTTTTAAGATTAAAAGAAATAGTGATGGTAGTGTGTCTAGATATAAGGCTAGACTTGTAGCAAAAGGATATAATCAAACTCAAGGTGTGGACTATGAGGAAACATTTAGTCCAGTAGCAAACATGGAAACGGTGAGAACTTTGTTGGCTTTAGCTGGAAGTAAAAGGTGGAATATATATCAACTCGATATAAAGAATGCCTTTCTTAATGGTGAGTTAAATGAAGAAGTGTATATGTCACAACCAGATGGTTATGTGGATGCAAAATGTCCTAATCATGTATGCAGGTTAAAGAAGGCATTGTATGGTCTTAAGCAGGCACCAAGGGCATGGAATGCAAGGTTTGTAAAGTATCTTATGCTGCAAGGATACACAGCGAGTCATGCTGATCCTTCACTTTATGTAAAACATGTAGATGGCATGTGTGTCTATGTATATGTGGATGACTTGTTGATTACAGGGAATGATGCAAAAGCAATTGATGAGATAAAAGGTAATTTGGGAAAGGAATTTAAAATTTTAGATCTTGGTTTGCTCAGATACTTTCTTGGGATTGAAATTGTGTATAGTGATGAAGGTATGTGGTTGATACAAAGAAAGTATATATGTGATATGCTGAAAAGGTTTGGTATGCAGGAATGTAAATTTGTTTCTACTCCAATGGAATGTAATGTAAAGCTGAGTGCAAAGGAAGGTGATGAGTTGCATGATATGAATGTATATAGATCCATGGTAGGATCTTTGATTTATGCAACAAAAACTAGACCTGATATATGTTATGTAGTAGGAGTATTGTCACAATTTATGCATGAACCTAGAGTACCTCATATGCATGCAGCGAAAAGAGTGCTTAGGTATTTGAAAGGTACCATGAACGAAGGATTATTTTATATTCATGATGATGATCTAACTCTTAAAGTCTTTAGTGATGCAGATTGGGCTGGAAGCAAAGATGACAGAAGATCCACAAGTGGATATGTGGTAATAGCAAGAAACAAGACATTAACATGGAGTT
>CM035412.1:150167178-150177178 GCA_020310875.1 Ceratopteris richardii
AAAGTTCTGTGTATGAGCCTCTCTCCATCATCTCCATGATTACCTACTGTGTGATGAGTTACAAAGATCAAGTTTTTCAAGCAACTCGATGCCTGGCATCGAGTCTCTGTTGATAAGTCATATTTTCATTTATGTTTTCATCCAGTACTGAAGTGTTTGGAAAACATGATGTTGTTGGAGCAACTCGATGCCTGGCATCGAATTCCAGTTTATAAGTCATATTGTAAATGTGCATGAAATCACCTATAATTTTGGTGTCCAAAAGATCAAGACTTTATGCGGGAATTCGATACCCGGCATCGAATCCCTGCTGAAAAGTGGCCAAAAACATCCCAAGTCGATGCCCGGCATCGAATTCTCGTTGCAAGTGGATGCTAGGCATCGAATTCTAATTTTAAACAGGCGCTCTTACTAAAACAGGCAAGTTTTCCAGTTTTGGAAGGTCATACATGGTCATCTTGTGAGGGCTATAACTTGAGTTCTAGAGCTCCGTTTGATGCATATGATAGCTTGTTGGAAAGCTCTACTCTTCTAGTTTCAGCATATAAAGTTTCATCAAGAAATAATACTTGAGCTAGGAGAAATTAGCAAAATACTGAAGGTATGTCATTTCAGTGACTAGGAATTTCTATAGAAGCAAAGTTCTCACTTTAGGCTATCATTTCTCAAAGTTTGGAGTGGCAATGAGTTAATGGTGACCATAGAGGTGTTCTAGTGTCACCTTAATTCATTTCTTGTGGTGTTTCATACATCAACAAGTGGTATCAGAGCAGAAAGATTCTCGAGAGCAGAAGACGACAAAGGTACGAGAAGTTTTGTAAAGTTTTCATTAAAGTTTGAAAGGTGAAGCATTTGAAGACACAAGGCATCAAAAGATTACTTTCGAAGTATCCTCATACACAAAGAACTTCAAAAGGTATTATCCTTTATCCTTTAAGCTCACAGGTTGCAGCAGAAGGAAAGAACTATGGCAGATCATATCTCCATTGACAAACTGGACAGAGATAATTACCCCGCATGGGTAATGAGAATGGAAGCCTTACTTATGAGTAAGGATCTCATGGTATATGTAACAGGTGAAGAAGAGAAGCCAGTATTTGAAGATGAAAGCCGACCAAAGAAAGAAGAACTTGATGCTTTAAAGCATTGGCAAAAGAAGGATGCAAGTGCAAAAGCCTACATCTACAATACAATCTCAGATCATTTGCTACCACACATCAGAGGATTGGAATCATCAGAAGATATATGGAATGCATTGGAATATCATTTCCAAAGCACTACTAAAGCACGGAAAGCAAGTCTATGGTCAGAGTTTACAACATTCAAGAAGAAGCCAAGTCAAACCATTAGTGATTATGTCACTAAGATGAAGGATCTAGCAGATAGTCTTGGATCCATAGATGAAGATGTTGAAGATCACAGATTGATTGCTCAACTACTTGCAGGCTTGAGAGGGGATGAAAGGTGGAAACCTTTTGTCTTATCAACAGAACTTTCATTAAATCATTATGTTCCAGATTTGAACCAGTTGCTTGGTTTGATGCTCACATATGAGCAAGACTTGAAGGGAGATGGAGATAAAGGTCAAAGTTCTGCAATGTACATGAAGAATAAGAAGAAAGGAGATAAAGGTAAAGCAAAGGATGAAGAGGAGTCTAATTCTCAAGCTTATTATGCAAGAGGTAAAGGCACTAGCAGAGGAAGAGCAAGAGGTTTTGGAAGAGGAAGAGGTAATCAAAATAACAACAAAAAGGCTTGCTGGATCTGTGGATTGAGTAATCATTTGGCTCATGACTGTTGGCACAACCAACAAGGATCAAACCAGAATCAAAACAACAATAGCAGAGGTCGAGGTGGAAGATATCAAAGTAATTTCCAAAGAGGTAGACAAAGTCAAAGAGGAGGCTATGGTAGAGGTGGAGGAAGAAGTTGGGGACAGAATCAATCCTACAACACCACCTACTACAACTATGCAAATGACACACAGAATGAAAGTCATACATCATTGATGATGAATTTAATCAGCACATCAGACAAAGAAGATCTAAAGGTATTTTACATTGACTCTGGATGTTCTAATCATTTGTCAGGAAACATAGAATTGATGTCAGATTTGGAAAAAGGCATTTCTAGTCACACAGTTCAAACTGGTGATAATACAAGACATAGTGTACATTCAATTGGAAAAGTGAAATGCAAGAGTGGAGCAGATTTGCTAACCAATGTTTTGTATGTTCCTACAATACCTAAAAACTTGATTAGTGTGGGACAGATAGTTGAAAAAGGTTTTCAAGACAGGTTTACAAATGAAGGAGTATTTGTGGAAGATCCAGAGAATGGATATAATCAGATTGTCTCTGGTAAGAAAGAAGGTAGACTCTTTACTTTAAGAGTGCAAGGGAAAATTGGTCAAGCTTTGCTCACACATGGTGAAGCAGTGATTACAGAACTTGATCTCTGGCATAAGAGATTAGGTCATTTCAATGAAAGAGGAATTAAAGCTATGGTTGCTAATCAGTCTGTACTAGGATTACCAAATGTGCAAAGTCAACATATGGTTTATAAATGTGAAGCATGTCAAATGGGTAAAGCACACAGGTTACCATTTCAAAAGAAAGGTTTCAAACATGATGGAGTACTTGAGCTCATTCATACAGATGTATGGGGACCAACAAAAGAAGGATCTATCAGTGGCTCAAGGTACTATGTTCTTTTCATTGATGATGCTACAAGATGGATAACATTATATGTTTTGAAGGAGAGATCAGAAGTGTTTGGAGCTTTCAAGCATTTTCATGCATATGCAGAGAGAGTCACAGGTCAAAAGCTTAAGAGACTGAGGTCTGATGGAGGGGGAGAATACTTCTCCCAAGAGTTCAATGATTATCTTTGGAATGCAGGTATTAAGAGAGAAATAACTTGCAGGTATACACCACAACAAAATGGTGTAGCAGAAAGAAGGAACAGGACTTTGGTTGAGTTTGCTAGAGCTATGCTAAAGGAGAAGAACTGTCCAAATTATCTTTGGGCTGAGGGTGTAAATACAGCTACATATCTTGTGAATAGATTACCATGTGCAGCTCTCAATGGTATGACTCCATATGAAGCTTGGTGGGGTAAGAAACCAACACTAGATCATTGTAGAGTGTTTGGATCAATTGCATATGCTTATGTGCCATCACAGCTTAGGCATAAACTTGAACCAAAGGCAGAAAAATATGTGTTCATTGGTTATGATGAAAAGCAGATGGGTTACAGATTGTGGAATCCTCTAACCAAACAATTTATTGTTTCTAGAGATGTTACATTTGATGAACAGAAAAGTTGGTATGCAGATCAAAGTCATACAGCTGAAGAATTTGAAGAAGAGGTAAGAAGATGTGAGAAAGGAAAATCAATTGTGCAGGTGAATAGAGATGAAGACTATATGCAAGCAAGTACATCCAGAAGTGGATTAACAAGAATGAATGAAGAAGCTCCTATATTTGATGAAGAGGTGTATCCAGAAACTTATGAAGAATGTGAACCAAGAAGGTCAAGCAGGACAAGGAGACAACCAGAAAGGTATTCTTATGATACTTCTTACATAACTCAGAAGAACTATGCATATATGGTCAAAGATGATGAAGAACCTCAGAACTATGATGAAGCTAAAGGTAAAAAGCAATGGGAAGAAGCAATGAAGGAAGAGTTCAATGCACTAGAGGAGAACAAGACATGGGAACTTGTTCCTAAACCAAATGGTAAGAAAGTAATTGGAAATAAATGGGTTTATAAAGTGAAGAAGCTTGCAGATGGAAGTATAGCCAGATACAAAGCTAGATTGGTGGTGAAAGGCTATGCCCAGACCTATGGCATAGATTATGATGAGACATTCAGTCCTGTAGCTAAGATGTCAACTATAAGGACAATCATTGCTATTGCAGCTTCAAAAGGATGGACCCTAAGTCAATTGGATATAAAAAATGCATTCTTGAATGGATACATATCAGATGAGGTATACATGGAACAACCTCAAGGGTTTATAGATTCTATGTATCCAAATTTTGTTTGCAGGTTGAGAAGAGCATTGTATGGATTGAAGCAAGCTCCAAGAGCTTGGAACTATAGACTGGTGAAGTACCTCAATGATCTTGGATATCAAAGTTCAAAAGCAGATTCAAGTCTACTTATCAAAAGAACAGAGGAAGGTACAATCTACATTTGTATTTATGTAGATGACATTATAATCACAGGTACTTCAGATGAAGGAATCAAGGAGGTAAAGAGATTACTTGAGAAAGAGTTCAAGATCAGTGACCTAGGAAAGTTATCATACTTTCTTGGAATGGAAGTTACTTATACAGATCATGGCATATATGTGTCACAAGAAAGGTATCTTCTGAACTTGTTGAAGAAGTTTGATATGGAAAATTGCAGAGAAGCTTCAACTCCACTTGAAGTTAATCACAAGCTCAGTAAATATGATGGTGCAGACTACAAAGATATGAGGAAGTATCAATCTCTTGTGGGTAGTTTGATTTATGCTACACTAACAAGACCTGATCTTAGTTATGCAGTGGGAGTTTTGTCACAATTCATGCATTGTCCAAAGGACCCACATTGGATTGCAGGTCAAAGAGTTCTCAGATATATCAAAGGAACTATAAAGGAAGGATTATATTATCCTTTTACATCAGATTTGAAGTTGAGAGCCTATAGTGATTCAGATTGGGCACGTAACCAGGATGACAGAAGATCAACTCATGGTTACATGATATACATTGGTGATAAGCTTGTAAGTTGGTGTTCAAAGAAACAACATACAGTAGCATTATCATCAATTGAAGCAGAGTACAAAGGACTTGTGGAAGCAGCTAAGGAAGTCATATGGATGCAGACATTGTTCAAGAGCTTAGGCATTGATCAAGGTACACCTACAATACATGGAGATAATATGAGTTCACTTTATCTTGCAGCAAATCCAGTATTCCATGCAAGGACAAAGCACATAGAGATCCAATATCATTTTCTTAGAGAAAAGGTAATGGAGAAGGAGATTGAAGTGGAATACATTTCTACTAAAGATCAGTTAGCAGACATAATGACAAAGAGCTTGGATGGTGTGAAGACCAGCAGATTCAAAAGCATGGCAGAAGTAAAAGAAAAGAAGAAGATATGAAGAAACAGGGAATGTCAATTAGTGATTGAGGGGGAGCTGTTGGAGAAACAATCACTAATTAGACATATATTTGAAGGTCAGATCTTAGAAAGAAAACCCCATGCCTATGTGAAGGGACAAATTCACAAGTGTATCATACTTGTAAAGTTAGTTCACTTTAGTTCTAGAAGCTTTTCAAAAGTTACGGGAATGAGAAAATCTATATAAGTTAGTTTGTATCAACTGACGCGGAGAGAGAAAGAAAGTGAGAAGAACTCATTTTTGTATGACTGAGTATAGTCGAGCTTCTCTGAGTGATAAAGCATTTGTAAAACTTCTGAGTTTTTATAGTTATGAGAAGAACTGAGTAAAGTTCTGTGTATGAGCCTCTCTCCATCATCTCCATGATTACCTACTGTGTGATGAGTTACAAAGATCAAGTTTTTCAAGCAACTCGATGCCTGGCATCGAATCTCTGTTGATAAGTCATATTTTCATTTATGTTTTCATCCAGTACTGAAGTGTTTGGAAAACATGATGTTGTTGGAGCAACTCGATGCCTGGCATCGAATTCCAGTTGATAAGTCATATTGTAAATGTGCATGAAATCACCTATAATTTTGGTGTCCAAAAGATCAAGACTTTATGCGGGAATTCGATGCCCGGCATCGAATCCCTGTTGAAAAGTGGCCAAAAACATCCCAAGTCGATGCCCGGCATCGAATTCTCGTTGCAAGTCGATGCTAGGCATCGAATTCTAATTTTAAACAGGCGCTCTTACTAAAACAGGCAAGTTTTCCAGTTTTGGAAGGTCATACATGGTCATCTTGTGAGGGCTATAACTTGAGTTCTAGAGCTCCGTTTGATGCATATGATAGCTTGTTGGAAAGCTCTACTCTTCTAGTTTCAGCATATAAAGTTTCATCAAGAAATAATACTTGAGCTAGGAGAAATTAGCAAAATACTGAAGGTATGTCATTTCAGTGACTAGGAATTTCTGTAGAAGCAAAGTTCTCACTTTAGGCTATCATTTCTCAAAGTTTGGAGTGGCAATGAGTTAATGGTGACCATAGAGGTGTTCTAGTGTCACCTTAATTCATTTCTTGTGGTGTTTCATACATCAACAAGTGGTATCAGAGCAGAAAGATTCTCGAGAGCAGAAGACGACAAAGGTACGAGAAGTTTTGTAAAGTTTTCATTAAAGTTTGAAAGGTGAAGCATTTGAAGACACAAGGCATCAAAAGATTACTTTCGAAGTATCCTCATACACAAAGAACTTCAAAAGGTATTATCCTTTATCCTTTAAGCTCACAGGTTGCAGCAGAAGGAAAGAACTATGGCAGATCATATCTCCATTGACAAACTGGACAGAGATAATTACCCCGCATGGGTAATGAGAATGGAAGCCTTACTTATGAGTAAGGATCTCATGGTATATGTAACAGGTGAAGAAGAGAAGCCAGTATTTGAAGATGAAAGCCGACCAAAGAAAGAAGAACTTGATGCTTTAAAGCATTGGCAAAAGAAGGATGCAAGTGCAAAAGCCTACATCTACAATACAATCTCAGATCATTTGCTACCACACATCAGAGGATTGGAATCATCAGAAGATATATGGAATGCATTGGAATATCATTTCCAAAGCACTACTAAAGCACGGAAAGCAAGTCTATGGTCAGAGTTTACAACATTCAAGAAGAAGCCAAGTCAAACCATTAGTGATTATGTCACTAAGATGAAGGATCTAGCAGATAGTCTTGGATCCATAGATGAAGATGTTGAAGATCACAGATTGATTGCTCAACTACTTGCAGGCTTGAGAGGGGATGAAAGGTGGAAACCTTTTGTCTTATCAACAGAACTTTCATTAAATCATTATGTTCCAGATTTGAACCAGTTGCTTGGTTTGATGCTCACATATGAGCAAGACTTGAAGGGAGATGGAGATAAAGGTCAAAGTTCTGCAATGTACATGAAGAATAAGAAGAAAGGAGATAAAGGTAAAGCAAAGGATGAAGAGGAGTCTAATTCTCAAGCTTATTATGCAAGAGGTAAAGGCACTAGCAGAGGAAGAGCAAGAGGTTTTGGAAGAGGAAGAGGTAATCAAAATAACAACAAAAAGGCTTGCTGGATCTGTGGATTGAGTAATCATTTGGCTCATGACTGTTGGCACAACCAACAAGGATCAAACCAGAATCAAAACAACAATAGCAGAGGTCGAGGTGGAAGATATCAAAGTAATTTCCAAAGAGGTAGACAAAGTCAAAGAGGAGGCTATGGTAGAGGTGGAGGAAGAAGTTGGGGACAGAATCAATCCTACAACACCACCTACTACAACTATGCAAATGACACACAGAATGAAAGTCATACATCATTGATGATGAATTTAATCAGCACATCAGACAAAGAAGATCTAAAGGTATTTTACATTGACTCTGGATGTTCTAATCATTTGTCAGGAAACATAGAATTGATGTCAGATTTGGAAAAAGGCATTTCTAGTCACACAGTTCAAACTGGTGATAATACAAGACATAGTGTACATTCAATTGGAAAAGTGAAATGCAAGAGTGGAGCAGATTTGCTAACCAATGTTTTGTATGTTCCTACAATACCTAAAAACTTGATTAGTGTGGGACAGATAGTTGAAAAAGGTTTTCAAGTCAGGTTTACAAATGAAGGAGTATTTGTGGAAGATCCAGAGAATGGATATAATCAGATTGTCTCTGGTAAGAAAGAAGGTAGACTCTTTACTTTAAGAGTGCAAGGGAACATTGGTCAAGCTTTGCTCACACATGGTGAAGCAGTGATTACAGAACTTGATCTCTGGCATAAGAGATTAGGTCATTTCAATGAAAGAGGAATTAAAGCTATGGTTGCTAATCAGTCTGTACTAGGATTACCAAATGTGCAAAGTCAACATATGGTTTATAAATGTGAAGCATGTCAAATGGGTAAAGCACACAGGTTACCATTTCAAAAGAAAGGTTTCAAACATGATGGAGTACTTGAGCTCATTCATACAGATGTATGGGGACCAACAAAAGAAGGATCTATCAGTGGCTCAAGGTACTATGTTCTTTTCATTGATGATGCTACAAGATGGATAACATTATATGTTTTGAAGGAGAGATCAGAAGTGTTTGGAGATTTCAAGCATTTTCATGCATATGCAGAGAGAGTCACAGGTCAAAAGCTTAAGAGACTGAGGTCTGATGGAGGGGGAGAATACTTCTCCCAAGAGTTCAATGATTATCTTTGGAATGCAGGTATTAAGAGAGAAATAACTTGCAGGTATACACCACAACAAAATGGTGTAGCAGAAAGAAGGAACAGGACTTTGGTTGAGTTTGCTAGAGCTATGCTAAAGGAGAAGAACTGTCCAAATTATCTTTGGGCTGAGGGTGTAAATACAGCTACATATCTTGTGAATAGATTACCATGTGCAGCTCTCAATGGTATGACTCCATATGAAGCTTGGTGGGGTAAGAAACCAACACTAGATCATTGTAGAGTGTTTGGATCAATTGCATATGCTTATGTGCCATCACAGCTTAGGCATAAACTTGAACCAAAGGCAGAAAAATATGTGTTCATTGGTTATGATGAAAAGCAGATGGGTTACAGATTGTGGAATCCTCTAACCAAACAATTTATTGTTTCTAGAGATGTTACATTTGATGAACAGAAAAGTTGGTATGCAGATCAAAGTCATACAGCTGAAGAATTTGAAGAAGAGGTAAGAAGATGTGAGAAAGGAAAATCAATTGTGCAGGTGAATAGAGATGAAGACTATATGCAAGCAAGTACATCCAGAAGTGGATTAACAAGAATGAATGAAGAAGCTCCTATATTTGATGAAGAGGTGTATCCAGAAACTTATGAAGAATGTGAACCAAGAAGGTCAAGCAGGACAAGGAGACAACCAGAAAGGTATTCTTATGATACTTCTTACATAACTCAGAAGAACTATGCATATATGGTCAAAGATGATGAAGAACCTCAGAACTATGATGAAGCTAAAGGTAAAAAGCAATGGGAAGAAGCAATGAAGGAAGAGTTCAATGCACTAGAGGAGAACAAGACATGGGAACTTGTTCCTAAACCAAATGGTAAGAAAGTAATTGGAAATAAATGGGTTTATAAAGTGAAGAAGCTTGCAGATGGAAGTATAGCCAGATACAAAGCTAGATTGGTGGTGAAAGGCTATGCCCAGACCTATGGCATAGATTATGATGAGACATTCAGTCCTGTAGCTAAGATGTCAACTATAAGGACAATCATTGCTATTGCAGCTTCAAAAGGATGGACCCTAAGTCAATTGGATATAAAAAATGCATTCTTGAATGGATACATATCAGATGAGGTATACATGGAACAACCTCAAGGGTTTATAGATTCTATGTATCCAAATTTTGTTTGCAGGTTGAGAAGAGCATTGTATGGATTGAAGCAAGCTCCAAGAGCTTGGAACTATAGACTGGTGAAGTACCTCAATGATCTTGGATATCAAAGTTCAAAAGCAGATTCAAGTCTACTTATCAAAAGAACAGAGGAAGGTACAATCTACATTTGTATTTATGTAGATGACATTATAATCACAGGTACTTCAGATGAAGGAATCAAGGAGGTAAAGAGATTACTTGAGAAAGAGTTCAAGATCAGTGACCTAGGAAAGTTATCATACTTTCTTGGAATGGAAGTTACTTATACAGATCATGGCATATATGTGTCACAAGAAAGGTATCTTCTGAACTTGTTGAAGAAGTTTGATATGGAAAATTGCAGAGAAGCTTCAACTCCACTTGAAGTTAATCACAAGCTCAGTAAATATGATGGTGCAGACTACAAAGATATGAG
>CM035412.1:150182178-150189678 GCA_020310875.1 Ceratopteris richardii
TCTACACCCTCATCATCTGATGCACTTGATTCAGTCTCATACTGTTGAGAGCTCTCTTCTTCTTCTTCTATATCCACAAGAGCTCTATCTTCATCCACGTACATACCAAATTCTGCAGGATCATGCACAACTCTTCTTGTTTTCCTATGATTTCCTGTACCACATACATCTGGAAGCTTTTGTTTTATCATGTTGATGGTTGCTTTCCTCAAGTGACCAGTTTCGTTTAGTATCACACACCATTTCTAAGTTATATTTACCTGTGAATGCATTACTACTTTTAGTGTAATACCAATGCACCATCAAAGCCTCTATTCTTCTCTGATCAATATCTTTAGTTATCTCTAAAACCTTTGCAATCCAAAATGGTCTGGTAGCCTCATCACCATCAGCAAGTACTGCAATAAGCGTTCCAACATTTATCTCTATTAAATTTCCTTGCCATCTTGCTTCTGCCTGTTTTGTCATCCTTGGGCCTACATAAATATTTCTTTCTGGTGGATGTATAAAACTTTGAAGTGCATCTGCATTACATGCTTGGGCCACATTCACGGATCTTTGTGTACAAAAATCCCATGTGAATGGAACATCAACTGGCCAGTGACCTGCAATTGTATACTGTATAATCTCTTCTTGATGATTGAAAAAGTCCTCCCACCAAGATACATCTTGATCTCCAGCATATTTTTTTGCACGCTCAATATGTCTCTTCTTTTCAATGCGTGCATGCATCCAGCTTTTACTTTGATCAACCACACTTCCACATCTTTCTGTATTGTTTTTATCTTCATATGGTGATTATTCTGCACCATACACTGTTACAGTAGACAAATTAGGCACCTGCAATAAGAATCTGCATCCCTCTTTAGGCTCCCACCCAAGAGAAGATGATTACTGCTTTGCAAATAAAAGGGTTATTTCATCAACCCTCCTCATCAAGAATACATGGTTGAAACTAATATTGTGCAATGGAGCCAAAACCTTAGCACTGTTATCAAGGCCCATTGAGCAAAAGTGCTTAAAGTCATAAATCTGTGTGAGGTGTTGAACTTCTGGTTTTGGAGTATATGCTTCTGAAATCAGCTCAGATAAAATCGGAAGAGTAAAAGCATTGTTACGTGCCAACTTCTTAGAGAAAGTACTGAACATTTGATCAATGTGATCATGAGTGTGGCCAACCAGAAGAAAATTTACCTTAACCTTCTGAAATACCTGTTTTTCAACAAGCATGCTTAAATATCCAAAGACTGTAGAATTTTTATTCTCTCTTGCAGTATTATCTAGTTGCAAATATAGAGTTGGTGGAAAAAGACCCTTCCATGATTGCAAAACACGATGAATGACAGTAACTGTAAGGTTTGGATCATTATGCATATTCGGATATGTGAAGAAAACCTTGGACATTACAGTTCCATTGTGTACCAAAGCACCAACCAAATGCATTTGCACAAGGACTTCATCTCCAATGTCCTTAGGGATGCGATAAAAATGTGGCAAACAAGTTTTTTTTTTATCCATACCATCGATCAACAAACACATATAACGCTCTGGATTTCTGAGTGCCTTACTTCGATGATGAATTGCTTTCTTTCTCTCTAATGCTTGACTATCACGATGGTTGTTAAGAAGGTTTTTAAAATTATGCTTTTCCTGTGGTGTTGTAGCCCCTTTTGCCATGTTTTTCAAAGTGGCGCAAACTGAACATTCACCCATTCTAACTTTACGAGGAATAGAAACATTGTTAAACTCTTCCTTCCATAATCGAGTAAAGTGATGATACAACACATACTTCTCATTTCTATTTTCCATGTCTTCTCTATATATTTGAAATACCTCTCGACGAGTAAAGTTATCTGACAAGTGCAACCTTCCAGTTGTAGGCATAACTTCACAATGCAAGCTAAAATAGTTCATCATCCAATTCATTGCATGACGTCCAACAGATCCTTTGGTCCCAACATGGAACGTATCCAAAATGAGATCCCCATTCAAAAACCCTTGTTGAACCCTATGTATTCTAAAATTTCCTACACCCATTGCAATTTTAAATGCAGCCCTACAACATGGCATCCCTTGAGTAAAGAAATATTCAAAACCAACACGCGTTACTGACATGTTATCCTCAATCATTTGCATGCAAGAAACAAGGTATATATCTTGCCTTTCACTATCTAAATGGAGGAATTTTTCTCTTAGGTGCTTTAGTTTCTTCATTCCTAAATTATACAAACATTTCAAACCACAACAATGCTTCACAATATCCAATGCAATCTGTCTATCTGAAGTAAGAAATTTAAATCTTTTTCGACTTACTTCACGAGACCTTCTTTTAAATCATAGATTGAGCTTGCTTTGCTTTTTCGTTGCTCCACATGCACTTGAGTCAGAAGGGAGATCAATGGTTGGATCAGATGGGAGATCAAGAGGTGCATTTGGTTGAGCAGCATTGCACTGTGAATTGGATAACTTAAATGACTCAACAGAAAACATGGAATCATCAGCACGTTCTAAATCATAGGGATCATCACTTCTCTGGAAAGGTTCAACTGAGAACAATGAATCAATATGAGCAGAGGAAGCTGATGCCCAAGCATCCACTGAAAAGATTGAGCTCATCTTCACTGAGTTCACAGAAGACTGAAGATGAATGACCTTTTTAAATAAGTAGAAATCCGAGATCAAGTGAAGATGTCACATCAAATGTCACATCAAGAAGATATGAAATCAAAATCTTATTAAAGTACATTAAATAACATTAAACATCAAATTACATCAAATCACTTAATTACTCAAATATACACTAATAAGGGAACCAAAGATTTGATTCACTTTTGATTCAAATGAGAAACACAGTTGATTTCTAACTACATATGAGTCATTGAGTCTAAGCATTGTGAATGAATCAAAATATATCCAAGTTGAGTTCCAACAGGAATATATAATAAAATTGTTTGGAGAAATTTTACAAGAAGAAATTTTACAACTGGAATATATCCAAGTTGAGTTCCAACTGGAATATGCTATGCCATTGAACACTATACAAGAAGAAATTTTACATTTGGTTAAGATTTCAAGGATTAGGTTTTATTGTGGTCTTGGCTAGATATCAAAGAGGTAGATGAAAGTATATTAAAAAAGAATTATGTGTAAAAGAGGTACACAGAATGTTTATTCATACATTGATTTTCCATTTCAACAATGTGTTACAAGATAAATGTGAATATGAACTAAAGTGTGGAGGATAACACTATAAAGATGTCATTAATCTCACAACTTAGACCTGATTTTCTCCCAAGCAATAGACTCTAAGAAAGAACTTCTACATGAGATTAGAAATCCTCATGTACATACCATACTGTTGCCATTGAAGTTTAATTTCCATGCAAATGTATATAAATAGTTGCAAGGTTCTGTACTTGAATGTTTATTCATACATTGATTTTCCATTTCAACAGTGAGTTACAAGATAAATGTGAATATGAACTAAAGTGAGGAGGGTAATACTATAAAGATGTCATTAGTCTCCCACATTTAACACAACTTTGACTTGATTTTCTCCCAAGAAAGAGATTCTAAGAAAAAAATCTCTACATGAGTTTAGACATCCTCATGGACATACCATACTCTTGCCATTGAAATGTAATTTCTATGCAAATGTATATAAAATAGTTGCAAGGGTCTATGAATATTTCATTAAAGTGGCTCTGAAACAGCCTATTTGTGTGGGTGCTATTCCCTGGTTAGATAAGTTGACAGATTTAGTTAGCAACTGGACTCATTCAGTTAGATCCAGTTAGTCTCTGGTTCAAGTTACCCAATTGCCTATAAATACCAGAGGAGGAGATCATTCGCATTTTCAAAATCCACAAGCAAGAGAGAGCAGCACAGCACAGACAGCCATGGAGCACAGAGCTCAGCATACCAGCAAGCCAAGTCTGATGGAGAAGAAGAATGTTGGCAAAAGTACCAAGAGGTAGACAAAATCATACCATAAATAAAGATTCTAAAAAGATTCCCTCTGTATGTCTGTGTAAAAAGTCTGATTTCTAGGTATTTATTTTTCTTACCTCTAGAAACATGGATCCAAAGCATGTACAGCTCGATGCCTGGCATCGACTTTAAGGTGTAAGTCGATGCCAGGCATCGACTTAGGATTGCAAGTCGATGCCAGGCATCGACTTGCAGGTGCAAGTCGATGCCAGGCATCGACTTGTCGGTTCAAGTCGATGCCAGGCATCGACTTGTCGGTTCAAGTCGATGCCTGGCATCGACTTGCACCTGCAAGTCGATGCCTTGCATCGACTTGCAGCCCCAAGTCGATGCCAGGCATCGACTTGGGGCTGCAAGTCGATGCCTGGTATCGAGTTTTCGGTGCAAGTCGATGCCTGGCATCGACCTGCAGCCCCAAGTCGATGCCTGGCATCGACTTACACCTGAAAGTCGATGCCAGGCATCGACTTGGGCCCAAAAGTCGATGCCAGGCATCGACTTGGGCCCAAAAGTCGATGCCAAGCATCGACTTGCCGGCATCAACATGCACTGAAAAGTCGATGCCAGGCATTGACTTTAGGGTGCAAAGTCGATGCTTGGCATCGGCTTTTGGGCCCAAGTCGATGCTTGGCATCGACTTTTGGGCCCAAGTCGATGCCAGGCATCGACTTTGTGTGCGAGTCGATGCCAGGCATCGACTTGAGGGTAAAAGTCGATGCCAGGCATCGACTTGGCCCAAAAGTCGATGCCAAGCATCGACTTGGGCCCAAAAGTCGATGCCAAGCATCGACTCTTGCACCCCCAAGTTGATGCCTGGCATCGACTTTCACCCTCAAGTCGATGCCGGGCATCGACTTGCACACAAAGTCGATGCCTGGCATCGACATGCACTTAAACATCGATGCCTGGCATCGACCTGAAGCTCAAAATCGATGCCTGGCATGGACTTGGGCCTTTGAAAACCACATTTACGTTTGATCTGATATTTCCAAGTGCCTTCAGGGATGCAGAGTCCAAGGATGAAAGGCTCTTCAAGAAGCTCAGAGTCACCATGGGCTCTGGTGACCAGCAACGTGACAAAGGCATTGGTCACCAAGCAAAAAGAAAATTATTGCACCATTATCCTCTGAGAAGGCCAGCAACCCACTAGGAATATCCTCAGGTGGACAGAGTAGCATAAAAATTCCTGAGGAGGATCCAAATATGAAGGAAAGGTCTAGGGAGACGGAGGTCATGAGGACAGATCGTCCACTTCGGGACATGACAAATCTAGAGTGGTGCCTTCAGTACGTTGAAGAGAAGAATGCAGTCCTCCTTGTGTTCGCAGGGGCTTATGGCAGAGGAAAGATCACGACAACACAAGGTTTTCAGTATGGCCTTGTTTACAAACTGGATTATGAAGATGAAGATTCTGACAACCTGCTTTTCTTGGTGGAGACATCGAAAGGATTAAGAAATGTCATATGCAAGATGGATTTCTTGTGCCCAGAGTGTTGTGTTCTAGAAGGGCTAGCTCAGATATGTAGAGACTCAGTGAATTTCATCAAGGACCTGATGCCATGGATCCAGGGCAATATCATGCCAACACAACAGAAGAAGACGACCCCTGTAAAGGCAAGGGGTAAGCAGAGCGTGCAGAAAAAGCTCCAAAAGAAAAAGAAGATAATTTCAGAAGAGGAGTTTTCTGACTCAAGCTCTAGCTCTGGGGACATAATTGTTGCACCTGGTGGAGAGCTTGCATCTGGTGTTCTTGCTACTGAGCAGAATAAGATGAGGGAGGACATAGCTAGAAGAAAAGTTGTGAAGAAGGGGCAGTTGTTCCACCTGCCAATCAATATCATCCACAGGCCACCCGTAGATCCAGTCACAGGGAGGAGGCCCCTTGAGATCAGGGAGCCACATAATTTGCATGTCCAGAATCTTAAGAAGAAAATGAAAATAAATCCTCATGCTACTGTTGTGCCATTCCTTGTCATGGTGGATCCGAATGAGTGCAGCTGTGTGGACGAGTTCAATGAGGGTTTGTTTGAGGATTACACTTATTATGTGATTGGAGGTTCACACTCTGCAGAGGCTCGTAGACAGTTAGTGAAGGAGCACCCTACTACATTTTTCTTTAGGTATGCAGAGTGTAAGATGTATGCTGGTCTTACAACCGAGGAAGCCAAGCTTCTTGCTTGGGATCACAACAACGACAATGACTACAGGCAGAAAATGTCCTGCATAGAGAGAATTCGGCATGAATATGAAGATTGTCTTGTGAAGGAAGCTGGAAGAATACATCCCAATCTACGAAAGCAATGCCTTATTGAGGTTGGAATTGCATTGGATGAGAATAGAAAGTCTGATGCTTTGAGGAAATTTGATCCATGGTTTCAACTGGCATTCAGATCAGGTGAGATCTGGGATCTACAGGATAGAATTTTCACAATGTGGGAGAACAAGGAGGTCAAGGGCCAGAAGCAACGAAAGTCGAGGCCAGACCCACAAGTTGATCTGAAGGGAAAGGGAAGGAAAGTTGACCTTTCAATTGAAGAGGCTCCTGAGGACATGAAGTTGACCCCATGGAGGGCCCTTCAAGGAATCAAGGATGATACATTGATCATATCAACTTTGTCAAGGGTAATCTCGAAGGAGTTAAGCCTGGAGGAGATGGTGACTGAGCTCAATAAGTATGTATGTTATTCTCAGATCCTTTTTCCCTCCTCCCATGCTTCTGGTCTAACCTAGTCTCTTTTATATTTCTGTGTCTGTATTCATAAAGTGTACATGAAGATTCAGGAGGTGATGATGAAGAGGCTGGGTAGCTTTTCTTGGACAGAGGTCCAAGCAGACTATCCAACCACATCATCCTACAAAGCCTTATCAGAATATTTCATCCTGTTTCGTGATTGGGTAGGTTCTCTTTCTGAGGTTGTGCCTGGTTTGCCATTAAGTTAGATGCCTTGATTCACCTAACCAATTTGATGCCTTGCATGACATCGACTTACAGCTAAATTCGATGCCTGGCATCAGTCTGCAGGCAAAAGTTGATGCCTGGCATCGACCTGCAGGCAGAAGTCGATGCCTGGCATCGACTTGGGGGCATAAGTCGATGCCTGGCATCGACTTGCAGCATAAGTCGATGCCTGGCATCGACCTGCAACATAAGTCGATGCCTGGCATCGACCTCGTGCCAAAAGTCGATGCCAGGCATCGACTTATGTCCCAAAGTCGATGCCAAGCATCGATTTTCAGTAGAAGGTCGATGCCTAGCATCTACCCCAACAAGAAATCGATGCCATGCATCCGTTCCTTATGTTCTGTTTGCTGTATTGAAGAGCTCTTTTAATTGTCTTTCCAATTTTTTCTGCAGAAACCAAGGAAAAGTAAGTCTACAGAGGTACTAGATGATTGCCCCCCTGCATTCCTTGCTCACATTCAAAGAGAAAGGCATGAGAAATCTAGACTGAAAGCGAAGGAGATGGATTTTGATGATGAACCTGATCTTAAATGTTTCTCCAATCCTCT
>CM035412.1:150199678-150204678 GCA_020310875.1 Ceratopteris richardii
TATCTATCTATGTATCTATCTATCTATTTATCCATCCATCCATCTATCTATCCATCTATCTATGTATCTATCTATCTATCTATCTATCTATCTATCTATCTATCTATCTATCTATCTATCTATCTATCTATCTATCTATCTATCTATCTATCTGGCTATCTATCTATCTATCTATCTATCTATCTATCTAAGTAAAACCATAATACAAACCCTCTTTGAGTGTACCCTTAATGTACCTCAACACTCTTTGACCTGCAATCCAATGTTCTTTTCTAGGACAATGCATGAATTGAGACAAAACCCCAAGTGCATATGATAAATCAGGCCTAGTTAATGTAGCATAGATAAGACTACCAACCAAACTTTGATATAACTTCATATCCTTGAATTCTTCTCCACCATATCTGCTCAATTTGTGATTCACCTGCATTGGAATAGGTGCTACCCTGCAATCATTCATTTTAAACTTGATTAACAAGTTCTTCAAATACCTTTCTTGAGTCACATACACTCCATGTTGAGTATATGAAATCTGCATGCGCAAGAAATATGACAAATCTCCCAAATCATTGATTTTAAATTCTTTCTCCATTTGCTTCTTTAGGCTTTGAATGCCTTTCTCATCTGTACTTGTAAGAATTATATCATCAACATATATGCACATGTAAATGAACCCATCATCACTTGCTTTAAGAAGCAAGCTACTATCTGCCTTAGATACTTGAAATCCAAGTTCTTTCAAGAACTTCACAAGTCTATAATTCCATGCCCTTGGGGCCTGCTTCAACCCATACAAAGCTCTCTTGAGCTTACACACATGATTTGGATACCTCCGATCTCTGAATCCTTGAGGTTGCTCCATGAAAACATCATCTGAAATGTAACCATTTAAAAAAGCATTTTTCACATCTTATTGACATAACTTCCAACCTTTACATGCAGCAATTGCTATGAGTGTCTTGATGGTTGTCATCTTTGCCACAGGACTATAGGTCTCATCATAATCAATACCATATGTTTGAGCAAACCCTTTGACAACAAGTCTAGCTTTGTACCTAGACACACTTCCATCTGCAAATCTCTTTGTTTTGTATACCCACTTGCATCCAATGATCTTCTGACTATTTGGTTTAGGAACCAAATCCCATGTCTGATTCTCCATCAAAGCATCATATTCTTCCTGTATTGCTTTCTCCCAATTTTCCTTACCTTTTGCCTCTTTATATGTAGAAGGGACTTCATCTGCCTTTATCATGTAAGCATAATCTTTGGTAGACAAAAAAGAAGTATCATAGCTTTACCTTGTAGGGTGCCACTTGTGTCTTGATGACCTTCTGAGTTCTCCACTCCTTGAGGTTTCTGGTTCTTCACACTCAGGATCAAATCTTCGCATTTCTTCAACTTCAACCTGCACTTCATTATTCTCTTGTTCATCAAATATCTGAACCTTTGATTTACCTTTCTTTTGACTCACAATTTCTTCATCATCTGTATTAATATTGATAGTACCTGCATACCAAGTACCTTGCTCATCAAATGTAACATCCTTAGATACAATGAATTGCTTTGTGGATGGACTCCACAATCTATAACCCATCTGCTTGTCATCATAACCAATGAACACATACTTTTTCAGCTTTAGGTTCTAATTTGTTTCTTAGTTGTGATGGCACATATGCATATGCCAAACATCCAAATACTTTGCAATGATCTAAGGTAGGTCTCTTACCCCACCAAGCCTCATATGGTGTCATACCCTGCAAGGCTTTACATGGTAACCTATTGACCAAATAAGTAGCTATATTTACAGCCTCAACCCACAAATAATTAGGGCAATTTTTCTCCTTCATCATGGATCTTGCAAACTCAACAAGAGTTCTATTCCTCCTTTCTGCTACACCATTTTGTTGAGGAGAGTACCTGCAAGTAATTTCTCTTTTTATACCTGCATTCCATAAGTAATCATTGAACTCATTAGAGAAATACTCTCCCCCTCCATTTGACCTTAGTCTCTTCAATTTATGACCTGTAATTCTTTCTGCATATGCATGATAGTGTTTAAATGTATTAAACACTTTTGACTTATCTTTGATCACATAGATAGTGATCCATCTAGTAGCATCATCAACATAAATCACATAGTACCTTGAACCATTGATACTGAAATCCTTTGATGGTCCCCACACATCTGTATGTACCAACTCAAGCTTCTCTGAATACATAAAACCATGATTGGAGTAAGATTGCTTATGAGTCTTACCTAATTGACATGCCTCACATTTGTATGTCATATGTTGACCTACAACATTAGGCAATCCAAGCACTGAACCATTGTTAATCATATCTTTGATACCTCCTTCATTAAAGTGTCCAAGCCTCTTGTGCCAAAGATCTAACTCAGCGACCTTATGTCCTCCATAAGTGAACAAGGCATGACCAACATTACCTTGAATCTTCAATGTGAACAATCTTCCTTCTTTCTTCCCTGAAATAATTTGTTTATACCCATTGCTAGGGTCTTCCACAAACACTCCTTCATTAGTGAATCTAACTTCATAATCTTTTTCAACAATTTGTCCTACACTTATCAGATTCTTAGGAATTGTAGAAACATACAATACCTTACTCAAGAGAGTGCTACCATCCTTGGCCTTCACTGATCCAATTGACTTCACATTGTGCTTTGTATTGTCACCTGTTTGAACAACATGATTAGTTACCTTATTTTCCAAATCAGTCATCAATGCTATGTTGCCACTCAGGTGATTGCTACACCCTGAGTCAATATAGAAGATTCTCTGGTCTTCACTTTGCCTTTCACAAGTTGCATTCATTATCAATGTTGAATCCTCTTTCTGATCTGAAGCATAATTGTAGTAGGTATTATTGTATTGTTGACTTTGGAATCCTCTACCTGCATTTCTTCCAAAGTAACCCCTACTACCTCTACCTCTGAAATTACCTCTTTGATTTCTGCCACCTCTTCCTCTTGAATTAAAATTCTGATTATATCCACCATTACTCTGATTATTATGCCAACAATCATTAGCTAAATGATTTGTCTTACCACAAATCCAGCAAGCTTTGACTCCATCGTTGTTATTCCTGCCTCTTCCTCTACCTTTGCCACCTCCTCTTCCTCTTAGGAAGTTGGCTTGACTAGTTGTGCCTTCATCTTCATTTACTTGTTGCTTCCCTTTGCTAATTTTCTTCTTATCCTTTGAGTACATTGCATGACCTGTACTCTTGTCACCTTCACCTTTGACATCCTGCTCAAAGGTTAACATATGTCCTAGCAATTGATTTAAATCAGGAGTAAAATGATCAAGTGATAATTTAGTAGACAAAATGAATGGCTTCCATTTGTCATCACCTCTCAAACCTGTAAGGATTTGCCTTACCAATTTATCCTCCTCAATGTCTTCATCAGTAGCTCCTAATGCATCTGCAATGTCCTTCATTCTGGTTACATAATTTGAGATGGATTGAGAGGCCTTTTTCTTGAATGTAGTAAATTCTGCCCAGAAAGATGCCTTCCTTGACTTTGTGGTGTTTTGGAAATGCTCCTCCAAAGCATTCCATATATCACTTGCACTTTCAAGACCTCTAATGTGAGGTAGCAAGTAGTCATTGACTGCCATATAGATAATGCTCCTAGCTTGAGCATCTCTCTTCATCCAATTTTTCAAATCTGACAATTCCTCCCTAGTTGGAACACTAGGATCTCTGAATTGAGGCTTTTCTTCTTCACCTATAATATATCCTATCAAATCTTTGCTCATTAGATGAGCTTCCATCCTCATTGACCAAGCTGGATAGTTCTCTCTATCCAATTTCTCTATCTGAAGAGAATCTCCCATCCTTTCTTGTCCTGTGTATTGAATTCTTTAAACTTTATGAGTAACAGATGTACCTTTACTTTGAATAATACTCCTTCTGGCTTCCTTGGTGTCGTATGACCTCCTTCTCAAGCTTTACTCTCAAGCTTTCACCTTTGAATCTTCACATGTTGCATTCTTTGCACCTGCAGCAGTCGGGATCCTCCTTCCTTCAATTCGGATGCTTCCTGCTCTGATACCACTGATGGAGAGTGTTAATCTCCAAAAGAACAACCTACTCTTGAAATTAGAGCACCTCTATATCAAGAGTAAGTCAAAACCTTCACCAATTTAGAGGATCAATACTCAATTATAAGGATTTTGGAAAATATGTGAAGAGGATGATTCTACAGAAAGTCTGCTGCACATATCTTTCTCATTGACTAAGCAAATGTGTAACGTTTTTTATAAAACTTTGCACAAGGTGTCGCCTAAAGATTGCGCACCTCCTCCAAGTCGAATCACTCCAAAAGATTCAGTAGATTTTGAGAAATCAACTTGACGAGTCACCTATGTCTAAAACTGTACTTCTGAGAAGTCGATTTAGACACCTATAACTTCTAAGACATCGTTCTCCAAGAATAGAACCCGTTTAAGCAAATGCTTTTAGCCACAAGTAGCTTATCTTTCAACTTAAAGATTAAGTGCTTACTTGCTCAAAAATTTAATTTGTGGAAGGAGAACTGATCAAAACATTGACTTCAAATTTTGCGCCTGTTTCAAGAACCAATGAACACTTCTTCACATACGAATGTTCCTACACATAATTCTCACACCTTGATCACAATTAGGCTCTAAAACTTTAACCATATACTCATTAACTATAGACTTAGAAGTCTACAAAAGGATTCTCGAAATGATTAAGCACAGATGCAGAATCCACAGAAATATCGGGCGCAACTTCTCTTCATTTCTAACAGAAATTACATCTGGATGAGAGAGCCATTCTAATCTCTTCATAAGTGTCTAATGACTTCTAAATCTTCTCAATTCTCATGCTCTAATTCTCTCCCCCCATGTCCCGACATTTTCCAAGTATATATATAGACAAAAATTTACAAACTTATGACTATTCAAAAGTATAAGTGACCTATATATGAACTAATGTACATATGTGTACAT
>CM035412.1:150224678-150229678 GCA_020310875.1 Ceratopteris richardii
GCTCTATAAGTCTACTTTATGCTGACCAATTTTTATTTCATTTGGGTGTTTCAATCTTCAGTTATGTTCAGTTGAAGTCAACCATGTCTGTTCATTTTCACTTCTCTGTTAGGTACCCGACTTTTTTACTCAACTTGTCAGAGATTTTTCTCAATATGTACTTACCCAAATTCAATGATTTAAATCTTGTTGCATTCAGCATACTGTCTAGTATACGCATACAAATGTTCATAATTATTGGATTCTTAAATCTGGAAATATGTTCATTTTTCTGCTCACTAGTCTCATTACTTAGCAGCCCATGAAAATTGGGATGATGTTCTCACTTGCTAAACATCATTCTCAGTGTGTGGTTCCTTTTTTTTTATGTGATTACTCTTGAAGGTAGATCTTTAAGTTAACTAGAGTTCCCCAAGAGGAATTAAGCTTATTGCTGCTGTGCTCAGAGAATTATGCAAAACACTAGACAGGTGTATGAACCAAAATAGCAAGTTCTTCACCTCTGAGCTAACTCCAACTTATTTGTTTTGATCTATCTTTTTGAGAGTGATCTTCCACGGTACATAGGGTGTTTAATACATCCATTGGCAAGATAAAAGGGCCCACCATATACTCCTGGATTTCATTTCTCTGGTGTCGATCAAGGATTTTGCAACATCTCTTCATCTTCAAGCACATACCTATCCATCTCTTCACAGTGGTATCAGAGCAAGGTTGGACAACATGGCAGATGGATTTCCTTCATCAATTGATAAATTGGACACAGGTAACTACTCAGCTTGGTCATTAAGAATGGAAGCTTATCTCCAAGGTAGAAGTTTACATGGTTATATGGCCGGAGATGAAGTTATGCCAAGTTTCAAGAACAAAAATCAACCAACACAAGAAGAGCAAGAAAGATTGAGCACATGGTTCTCCAAGGATGCACTTGCAAGGTCTTATCTCCTCAACTCTATCTCAGATTTTTTGTTGCCTCACATTGTAAGTTGTAAGACATCTCAGGAAGTGTGGGATGCACTTGAAGCCTTCTTCTCTTCAAGTACCAAAGCTAGGAAGCATCAACTATCGCTGGATTTCACAACTCTCAAGAAGACTCCCAAACAAAATGTGACTGATTTTGTCACAAAGCTCAAGGACATAGCAGATCAGTTGGAAGCATTGGAGAGGTAAAAGATGAAGAGAAAATTGTAAGGCAGGTCATCAATGGCTTGAAGGTAGATGACAAGTGGGAAGCATTCACCATAGCTATGGATTTCTACATGGACATGCATGTACCTGATTTCAATACACTCATTGGACAACTACTTACTCAAGAGGCAAAGCTTATCAAAAATGGAGAAAGCTCTAAAGGTAATCAATCTTCAGCTTTACACACTAATAAAAGCGAGTCCAAAGATAACAAAGGAAAGGCAAAGAAAGTGGATGATGAAGCAGATACATATAAAGTTAACTATGCAGGTAGAGAAAGACATGGCAGAGGTAGAGGAAGAGGAGGTAGGCAAGGCAGGGGGAGATCCCATGACTCCAACTCATGTTCTATTTGTGGATTAACTAATCATACAACTAAAAATTGCTTTAGGAATTCCAAGAATCAAAGAGGAAGAGGATACAATAGAGGAAGTTATGGCTACTCAAGAGGAAGGTTCAACAATTATCATGGCTGCTACAACAACTACAATCATTCAAACTATCAAGGAGGCTACAAAGGAAGGAGAGACAACAATAACTACACAGAAGACTCAAACAAAGAGGATTCATTATTGATCATGAACATGGCTATGCCACAAGGTAAATCTGATGAGCATGTTTTCTAAATAGATTCACGTTGTTCAAATCATGTGGCAGGAAATGTGGCACTCCTATCAGGTTTAGAAGATCCAAGGAATAAGCATGAGGTACAAACAGGAGATGATACAAGACATCTTGTGGAGAAAATAGGTAATGTCAAAGCACCTGATGGAGACATCAACCTACTCAGTAAGGTACTCTATGTCCCTACCATTACAAAGAATTTGATAAGTGTTGGGCAGATAGTAGAGAAAGGGTTGCAAGTCAGGTTCACAAAAGCAAGAGCATTTGTTGAAGATCCAAGTCAAGGATTCAGAAGAATTGCAAAAGGTGAAAAGACAGGTAGATTGTTCACATTTGAATTAAAAGACACTAGAAACATTGCTCTCTTTAATTATGGTAGTCAGACACTCACAAAATTGGAAGTAGGGCACAAAAGGTTAGCACATATTGGTGAAAGGTCATTAAAGAAAATTTGTAGGGACCAAAGTGTACTTGGACTCCCTAACTTGTCAAAACAACATATGATTTATAAGTGTAGTGCATGTCAATTTGGAAAGTCTCACAGGTTACCATTCATGAAGAAAGGTTATCTGCATGGAGATCTCTTGGAGTTGGTTCATACATATGTATGGGGACGTAGCAAGGAAGCTTCAATATCTGGATCAAGGTATTATGTCTCCTTTATTGATGATTGTAGTAGATGGACTATCCTATTCTTTATGAAACACAAAGATGAAGTTTTTTCATGTTTTAAAAGATATTTGGCTCTTGTGGAGAATCAAACAGGTAAATCACTAAAAAGGCTAAGGTCAGAGGGAGGGGGAGAATACTTCTCCCATGAGTTTGATTCTTTTCTTCAAGAAAGAGGAATCAAAAGAGAGGTAACTACAAGGTATAGTCCTGAGCAAAATGGAGTGGCAGAAAGGAGGAATAGGACAATTGTTGAAGCTACAAGGTCCATGTTAAATGAAAATCATTTACCTAATTATCTATGGGTTGAGGCTGTATCTACAGCCACTTACTTGATCAACAGGTTGCCTTCAAAATCTCTTGATGGGATGACTCCATATGAGGCTTGGAATGGAAGAAGACCAAGCTTAGATCATTGTAAAATTTTTGGATGTATTGCTTTTGCTCATGTTCCTTCACAGGTTAGAGGCAAGATGGATCCAAAGGCAAAAAGGTGTGTATTTATTGGATATGGCAACAATCAAAAGGGCTACAGGTTATACAACCCTACCAACAAACAATTCTTGGTAAGCAGAGATGTAGTTTTTTATGAAAACAATTCATGGTGTGAAGATTCATGCAGGAAGGTCAATTTACCATATGATCTTGAAGAAGATTTTCCAAAGCTTGATAGAGAACAACCAAAGATTGAAGAACAAGACACCTCAGAGGATGATGAAGAATCTCAGATGGAAAAGATCAAAGCATGGAAGTCTAAAGGTAAAGCAAAATTGCAGGAACTTGGACATGAGGCAGAATCATCACATCATGGCCTAAGAAGATCTATGAGGGAAAAGAAAAAACCAAAAAGGTATGGGTTTGACACCTCATTAGTAACTAAACATTATATCTACATAGCACAGGACATAAACCAAGAGGAGCCATCATCCTTTGAAGAGGCCAAAGCAAAATCAGAATGGAAGCATGCAATGAAGGAAGAGATTGAAGCACTTGAGGAAAACAACACTTGGGATTTGGTGCCCAAGACTTCATCCATGAAGGTAATAGGCTCAAGATGGGTCTATAAACTCAAGAAGAATTCTGATGGTTCCATTAACAGGTATAAGGCAAGGCTTGTAGCAAAAGGCTTTGCACAAACTCAGGGAATTGATTATGAGGAGACCTTCTCTCCTGTGGTAAAGATGCCTACTATTAGGGTTTTGCTTAATATTTCCTCTTCCAAGAATTGGAAGATACTTCAACTAGATGTAAAGAATGCATTCTTGAATGGTTGGATAACAGAAGAGGTATATATGGCACAACCACCTGGTTTTGAGAATCAAGTTTATCCTGATTATGTGTGTAAACTTAACAAAGCATTGTATGGTCTCAAGCAAGCTCCAAGAGCTTGGAATTTCAGGCTTGATTCATTCTTGCAGGAGAAAGGCTTTCAACCAAGCAAGGCATATCCTTCACTCTTTATCAAAAAGAGTAATTCTGAGATCATCTACGTATGTGTATATGTAGATGATATTATATTGACAGGAAATAATGTAGATGGTATGAAGAAGATCAAAGATCAGATGACAGAAGAGTTCAAGATAAGTGATTTGGGTTCACTTACCCACTTCCTAGGCTTGGAAGTTGTCTACAAAGATCATGGTTTGTTTCTCACTCAAAGAAAGTACATTAAGGACATCTTGGCAAAATTCAAGATGCAAGATTGTAAGATTGCAGGTACTCCAATGGAGGTCAATCACAAATTGAGCTCACATGAAGGTGAACTCATAGAGGACATCACATCATATCTAAGTCTAGTAGGTAGTCTCAACTATGCCACATTGACAAAAGTAGATATATGTTACAGTGTGAATGTGCTAAGTCAATTTATGCACACACCAAGGAAACCACATATGGATGCTGCCAAAAGGATTCTCAAGTATCTCAAAGGAACCATAAATGAAGGACTTTATTATCCTTATGTATATGATTTAGGTTTGAAGCTATTTTCTGATGCAGATTGGCCTCGCTCCAAAGAAGATAGAAGGAGCACTTCAGGTTATCTTACCTTTGCAGGTTCAAAGCTTATTTCATGGTCATCCAAGAAGCAACCCACAGTTGCTCTCTCTTCTACTGAAGCTGAATATAGAGGTCTTGCCAAAGCTACACAAGAAGCTATGTGGATGAAGACATTATTCAAAGATCTTGGATTGGAGTTTGGAACTCCAACTATTTTTGGTGACAATATGAGTTCTATTCATTTGGATGCTAATCCTATTTTTCATCCAAGGACTAAACATATTGAAGTTCATTATCACTATGTACGAGAGAATGTTCTAAGCAAACAGATTCAAATATCATATGTGTCCACTCATCAACAATGTGAAGATATTCTAACCAAAGCATTGGATGGTACAAAGCTTTGCAAATTGAAGGCTATGATTGGTTTGCAGGTAACCTTGGAAGATTGAAGACCTCAAGCATACTTGGCTTGAGGGGGAGCTGTTGGAGAAAATCTATGACAAGCCTAAGTATTGGCT